>JAEIGL010000002.1:4557500-4742500 GCA_018903715.1 Zaprionus davidi | reverse complement strand
CTCTCTGCTACACATTGCACGCTGTACTCGTTCTTTATTTAGGTGTGAAACTGGGAAGGCAGTTGGACAACCTGTGATCGATTGGTTGCTCGATCGTTGCGCTAGAGAGGGGAGAGAGTAGAATGAGAAGTGGATGAATAATGCAACGGAACAAAGACTGATAGAAAGAAGGTAAATAAATAACTAATCACAATTCCGGATTATGCAAATTGAATGCTGATCACATTCTGAGCTGGGTAGATCGACAGTAGGAAAAGGGATTGTGATAAGAATTTACAGAAGCAGAAAGAATGGGTTAATCTGGTAGGGAATGAAGGGCTATGATTGTGATAAGAATTTACTGAAGCAGCAAGAATGAGTAAGGGAATGATCTGCAAAGGAATGATCATTGAAGGACTGTCTATATCTTCTTCTCTCACAAATTCTCGCAGACCCATCGAGGGTGTGAGCACGCGACGTTTATTAATTGCGGCGACAACATTTTATCAGTGCGTGCCCCAGATGAAAATTCTATGACATTTTCATGCGATTAATTAGAAAAATATGCAAATTTTGGACGAGGCGGTCGCACGGCAAAGGACACGTGTAATTGTTGATAGGCAACGCCGCTTGACAATATGTCAAATGACAACAAACAGCCCTCGCAACAGTGGCGAGGGTGCGGGAGTGAGGCTGGTACCGTCCGAGTGGGCCGAGTACCTTCGCTGGTACAGTTGTCACGTGTTGCACGCGGAAGCGCGAAGAAGAAAACGCAACATGAGAAACCACTCGGCAAAGTGGCGTAAAATAGTTGCAGGCGATAAGTTCATTTGATGTTAATTTGGTGGTGCTGCTGGTGCTGGTGGTGGGTGCGCAGACGAATCCTCTTGGATTCACACGGCGAAAAGGCAAACCAAAACAACAACAAACAGACACGGATGAGTTCGTTACTCGTGCGTGTTGCAACAATTAAAAAATTGTGCGACTTTGGTGCTGCCTCTTGGCATGTAAATCGCCGCACCCTTCCCCGCTGCTCGAACTGGGTGTGAGTCACTAGACAACGACCCGCATATGTCACCGTCACCGTTGCCGTCAGTCCCTGCCAGAGGACCCTCTAGACGCAATGCCGCATGCAGCGTTAATTACTCACTTCAGTCGCGCGCGTCTCTCTTTGGTTGGGTTTGGTTCGCTTCGTTCTCACGCCCCGCTCTATCTGCATTTGTAAATGTATCTGTAGCTGTTGCCGCACTCGTATCCGTATCTGAATCTACGATCTGTGATTGCTCTCGTGTTTTGCCGCTTCATTGGATTCGTCCTCCAAATTTGTCACACTCTCTCCAGCGTTGGTACGTCTGTTTAATTGCGCGTGCGAGTCGGAACTCAACTCAATGCGTTGTCCTTGTATCCTGATGATGTTGTCACCCCTCCCCCCCCTTGCCACGCCTACCGCCTGCCGATCTTGATGAAATGTCGCACTCTAATGCGAACTAAACTGCATTTAATTGCAGCGCCCTCGCTCTGCTAATTTCTGTGCGAATCTCTGTGGATTCAGTGCATGGCAACGGGATCAAGTTGGGCTAACGATAAGGTCAAGCGGCGTGGAGAATTCTGGAGTATACGGAGTTATGGAGGAGTGTGAGTGCTTTAGGAACTACTTATGTAGAAGTGCTAAGGTCTTTTGGGGCACATTCAGCTTTAACATTGCTGCCTTTAACTCATCCAAACAAAAGCTGCACGTGTTCCATTTAACGTCAGAGTCCTAACCTCAAAACATCACTCATAAGCTCACAAAATTTGTGATAATTGCCATACGAAACATAAAAACAGTTCGCCACTTGGCACACAGTATCGATATCACGAACCACCCACGCCCACCCGCATCTACTATCAAACATGCCCTGAAATTGAAAAGAGCACGCAAGGAAGAGAAGCATTGTACATGGGAGGGGGGGAGGGGGTGTACACAAATGTTACGATTGTCTGGCAATTACCAAATTATTGTTATGTATAACATATCTATGACCATTAAAGGTATCTCTCTGTCTCGTGCGTGTACAGTTGGAACAGGTTATTGTTTTCAGGTGGCATGCAAGCAACCCTCAACCTCGAGGGTCAGCAAGGGTCATAATTCACGGACGAAACTGTACCAATGCCATCTGACTGTGTGTCCAATCAACAGCTACTCTCGGCTGCCCAGCGGGACTGCCTTTTGATTTTCAATGGCCCCTGCTCGCTTGGCCATTCATTGCATCATTGTCATTAGCCACCCCTTATCCCCTGCCCTGCCCTGCCCACACTCTCTCCCTTGGCCGGGGGCTGTTTGTTGTCGCCTTTAATTGTCGACCTCGCATTTTTGGGTAGTTTTTTTCTAGTGTTCTCGCTTTTTATGTAGATTTCTCTGGGCTGTGGTGAATTACCGCTGATTGTTTTCATTAGCAGAAGTAAATTATGAGCAGTCCAGGACCTCGACAAGGACCTTAGCAACGTGTGTTCCTGCTGTAATTGTTGTTAATTAGCGTTAATTTGATATGTGTCTTGACTTGCTTTTTATTGTCCACTGATTGGACAACAAGGAGACACACCCAATCTTAATTATAAGTATTGTTATCATATCTTCTTAAAGTTTCTTTTTTATATGCATTTTAGCTAGTAACCTACAGTGGATGAGGACTATACTTAATGGATTAGTGCCGCAGTTCATATGTCATAACTCATCTCGAATCAAAACCTTCTTGTCCACTGGAAGTGTCTGGCAACGTATTTGATTGACGTATCAGGTCCAGACTAAGGTGTCACTCAAGTTTTTATTTATTTAATTAGTTTAAAGTCGGACTAAGGTCAGTCGACTGTTTAAAAGTAAAAAAAAAAACAACTAAAAGTTATAATTAATAATTTTAAATGAAAAGTAAAGTAAAAATGTGAAGAGAAGTATAAACAACTTTAACATTTATAGACCTAACATATCTTTTGCAGAACACATTAAAAATATTGTTTGAATATCGAAAGAGTTAAAGAACCTCAAAGAGTTAAAAAACCTCGAAGAAGCTAAAGCACTTCAATGCTGTCAAGAGTCTTACAAAATCGTTATAATCTGTATAAATATATTATTTCATCTATTTCATTTCATTGCCCCAACACTATCAATATCGCAACTCAAGTGGCAGTTTTATTAATAGTTTCCCAACTCCATTTATACTCCTTACAGCGATTGCTTTTCCCGTTCAATGTACCCATCATTTAAACACTTTATGTTTTGAGGTACTTCTTAATGTCTTTCTACACCCACCACTTAATTGACAGCTTATGCTGATAAGTTGTGTTATATTTTCCGCTTTTTAACCGGGGTAACCCCTTCCACACACACACACAGCTTAGTGTCACAATTGAATGCCGAGAAATTAACTGATATTAGCAAGGTTTTAATTAAACACAAGTTGCAAAAGCATTTTACATAAGTACCCACATGTTGCCAAATGCGCCACGCCCCAGTCCCTGCCCCTACTCCCCCCCCTGCACCTTCTTTGCCAGGTCTTGTCGCATGTCCCTGCATAAACTACGCAACTTTAGAGAGCACTTTCTGCCGCCTGTCAAAATCTCATTGCGTGTACTCCAAGCTGTAATTACTTTTAGTTAAAGTGTGCGGCCCGATTACGTACCAGTGTGTGCAATGTGTGTGTGTGTGTGTGTGTAGATATAATGGCGCTGGCAGATGTTACCCTTCGACTCCGCTGGGCAGCAAATTTAAATGCAGAAAAATGCAAATAGAACGCACGCAATGCAACATGATAATTTTCCTGGTGGGCGACACTGACGAAGTGGAGTGGGCAGCACTAGGAGAAGGAGGAGGTGGGAGGTGGGAGTGTGCAACTAGGAGAGGGGCACTCCTTTTGTTTTTAACACTTTGCCAGCGTCAAGCAAGGGGTAGGTCCCGGCTCAAGGAAATGGCAACAGCTACGCACATTTGTGCAGCTGTTGAGGTTTGCCAGCGCAAAAAAAGGCAAAGCCACCGAGGTTCCCCCTCAGTCTTTGTCCCTGCCACTGCACTCTGTACCCTCCTGTCCACTCTATGAGATGCAGTTGACAACAGGCTCTGTGCTCAACCTCCGCCTCGCCTCCTCTGACTCCTTTCGCCTCTCAGTTCATTGACCGCATTATGCGCCGCAGTCGAGAGAGAAAGGAAAAAACAAAACCAAAAGAAACTGCGTAAAGATGCGTAGAGTGCGTGCCCCTCTCTCCCCCCCCACCCCTTTTCCATATCCCTTTCTTGCTGCGTGCCACAGATGCTTTTGCCTTCTGCTTTATTTGCATTTCAGCAGGAGTCGGCGATTTGCACGAGGCCAAAGCTCAGTTCGGGGGCCACGCGCTTTTTGAAGTTACCCTTGCCAAGGGGGGTCGAGACCCGCTTCCTTTCTTCCCTTTATTTTTAATCGTCAAAGTGCAGTTTGGTCTATAGATATCTCTGCCTACACAGCTCCAATCTGCTTGTGGCTTCATTCTGCGGTGGCTTCCAGTTGAAAGCGTATGCTGCAGCCGCTTACATCTTTGATTAGATCAATTAAAAAGACCAAGATAAAGATTTGAACTATGAGGGAAGAATTCTTAGGCTGTATAAATGCTATACATTAACCTTTCAGTTATCTACGAGTATATCATTAATTTCATAAGTAGTTCGCTTTATATACTTGAGATATTTGATACTCAATGATTTGCTGCCCTTACCTGCTGTTTCTTTAACATTTCTTCTTCTCTTGAATTGTCTTCTATTTTGCTATTTATTTATTTATTTATTTATTTAAAGTCAACTAAGAGCAGTTGACTGTAGGTAAGAAAAATATAATAAGTTAGATATAAAAATTAAAATTACATTTTTGTATATTAAAATTAAATGTGAATTAAAAGTAAAGAAAATATATATATGTAAAATTAAAGTTAAAATTTACGTTAAACAGTAAAATTTTAAAAATAAATTAAATTTTGAAATTTTGAAGCTGGGACTAACAAATTAGCCGAACCAACATTTGTTGCAGAGGATTGGGGAAACCCAGAAAAAACCCAATCATCAGCATTTACTCCTTCTTGATTACAAAGGTGCCTCGTTAATCTGGCAGGTTCTTTTTAAGGCTGCACACATTTCGAAATTAATTTCAATTTGCCTTTGGTTTGCCGTTTAATTTGCATAAACTCCAACTTCTTTGTATTGACAGAACGGATTTTTTCCACAAAGGGTTAGCAGGGTCAGTCGTTACTGCACTCCTTCACTCCTCCACTCCTCCACACCTGCACTCCTTGTAGCTCCTCAGCTCGCATGTCACTGTCGCGCCTGCCAGTTGTCAGTTGTCAAGTCCAAGAAGAGGTGCAGTTCTCCTGCTGCTTTGGGCTACCCCTTCTCCTGCGCTCGCTGTGCCTCCCGTTCGTAAACACTTTCGTATTAATTGAAGCGTAGAAAGAAACTGCCACCAGGGGCTCGTTTCCCTCATTCTTTTCACTCTCGCCTCTCGTTTAATCCTTGTTGCGCTGCAGTCAATAACCTCTTAATGAGATTTATAACTGTCAGGCGCTGTCAGTGCAACTGTGTGTGCCTATGTGTGTGTGTGAGGTGCCTGAGATTACGTGTAGGGGCAGGTAACTCCCTCTCTCCCTGCTCTATCTCTTGCTATTTGTTCCGCAGCTTATCATGCCCATTTACATAGTTTGGGCTCAAATAAATTTGCATATTAATTTTTTGTGTCACCTCCACCCCGCACCGCACCGTAGGTTGCTGTTTACGCTCTGAGCCAGGATTAGTGTCATGACTCTGAAGACTGTCTTCATTCATCATTCCCGACCAGCTAAACTGCCAGTCAGATCGATGTTTGTATTGATCGATCGTTGGATCTGATAAGTTCTCACACTTTCTTGGCAATACGTAGAGCGCCCCTTACCGCACTCTCCCTGCTGCGCACTGTTATTAGCAACTGCCGTTCCACACTTGTCAACTGGACTTCCTGCCCGCCACTTTGGCGAGTACCTAATGACGCGTGACTCCAGGATATTACCAATATTTGTACATAGGGCTATTGACTTCTACTGAGCTGTCCTTCCTGTGCAATGGCTGTAATTGTCACTTTCGATTATGTCAAGATGACTTTATAATTACCGCAATACCCGCATGCCACCAAGCCTCGTATGCCGTACCGCCCTCCGCGGCGCACACGTGTGACAGTTTAAGTGCTGGTTATCAGCGAGTTATATTCGCAAACCGCCGGACAAAAGAGCGAAAATTACCGTAATTTGGCATGCTTGATATGCATACGTGTACAAATGATATATGTATGTACATATATAGTCAAGTATTCCCATAGTCGCAAGAGTCGGAAATGTGCTGTCCGACTCTGGCAAAAATCTGTGTGATGGGCGGAAGCAGGCGTGGCCAGACTGTACCGCAAAAAAACCTGCGAAAAGTGTCGAGGGTTGACATTTGTTTACCACGCGCTGCCTTTGAAGATTCCTCGATGAAAAATGTAAATAAAAATGAGTAAATTGGGGGCTTCCTTGGTGGCACATACATACAAACATCTATTACTGTATTACGCACTGCAATACTTGTAATTTCTTTATCGAGAACTCTAGTTGAGATCTTCGATTGCAGCCATTATCGAGTGACAGCTGTAAATGTACCGTTAATTTGACACATGCAGCCCTGTCGTCTGTGCCAGTTGAGCTCATCAAACTCGCACCAGTTCTGCTTAATTATTTACAACAAACATTTTATTACATTTTTAGTAATTTAATGCGCAGCGGTTTTTCACAGTATTTTTTTTCCGTTTTCTCCCTCCTCGCGTATTCTCTTTTCATTTGTCACATTTAATTGAATTTATGTATTTTCACTGTCCCGCGCATTCGTACAGCATTTTTGCATTAATTTTTATGTTTTCGAACCGAACACAGATCCTTAATTCTTTTCCATACTGCAGACGGTTTGTGGTTTGTTTTTGCTTTCTGTCTCTCTGTCGCTGTGTTTTTGTTTTTTATTTTTTTATTTTACCTTTCAAATTATGCAAAATAATTTTCAACTGTCACGCAGAGAGACGGACAGAGGAGGACGATTTGCTTATCGCATGCCACGGATCGTGGGCTGCCCTTAATAGTCTCTAATTTGGTTGCAAGTGTTTCCCACCTGACACCTGTGCCTTTCTCAAGGCGTGCTTCTAATTGGCTCTATTCCCAGTCCAATTCCCAGTCCCAATTCCGAATCGGACATCAAAGTCGTCGCTTCGCTTCGCCACCCCCGCTTATCCTGACATCGTGTCGGACTGTCAAAATATTTTCGTTGCATTCTGGGTGTGTCCTACGCCCTGTTTTGTTTCTCTCTCCCTCTCCCTCTCTCTCTTGGCCTCTCTCTCTGTGTGGTGTTGTTTTTGTTTTCGCTTCGCTCTATGCGCTGTTTTGCTAGCAAAGTGCAGTCGGCTAGCAGGATTAGTGTGTGGATCCATTCCACGTTTGGGCACTCGGCACTCGGTTTGTTTGTTGTTATTGCCGCAGTTTATGATGCGTACAGCGTTCCACTTTCGGCAGTTCATATTTTGGGCTCCCTTTCCGCTGACAGTTATGGTGGGAAGTGTTGCCAGTTGCCAGTATGGTCAGGTTGCTAATTAGTGACAGAACATTGGGTTCCTGTTATGCGGCATTATCCTAATGAGCTTAGCTGACACTCCAAGCTGATAAGATACCAAAGAAAGATCTCTTTCAATTCTTAAATTCATTTCATTCTGGCAGCAACTGTACCCCAACTATAGCTGGCCAGGCTTTAACCCCTTTGATTTGTTTTCCTTTGACAATCGCAATTTGGCGAAATGCATTTTTATATTGTATTTTTACCCTGAAACATGACTCGACACTAAATGGCAGCGGGGAAAAAAATCATAAAGAAAATATGGCGAGTAAACAAATACAATGGGGCTGCGTCTAAAAAACTATGAATATTCATAAACTTATTGAGCGACAATAGAAATTGATGATGTGTTGTCAAATCGCACAGACCGGACAATTTGATTGATGATTTCGGAAAAAAATACAAGAGTTTTTCGGCAAAAATTATGGTGAGCCGCAGCAGCGAAAAGTGAAAAATATCACATGAGGATATTAAATTCGTAGCGAAACTAAATGGGAATGGGACCAGACACACACACACACACGGGGAGAGAAAAAGAGAGAGACAGGCACGCACAGTCATGCATCATAATCAGAGTACAGCAGCAACAACAACAACAACGGCGAGCATAAGTACACCCTCAACGTGAGGGACTACCCCTTTTGGGCATACACAGATAAAAAGAGATAAAGAAGCAAGGAGAGAGCAGTGGAGGGCGACGCAGGGTGAGGGAGGTCCCTGCTGGCAATCAAAGCAAGTCAGACCAGGGCAACCACATGGAATATGATCGATGGGCTACTGTGGCCGGGTTGCAGGGAGAGAGGGAGAGGGAAAGGGAGATCGGTCCTGCTGCGACTGTCCACAAAATGGCACAATTAACGTGGCATATCCTTTCAGCCAAATTGTTGCCCAACAAAAGGATGCCAGGCTACAATTGTCGAACACAGTAAATAAATGTCAATGCCCATTCCCCCCCGCCATCCCTCCTGCCTGCTCGCTCCCTTGTCCATTCATCGATAACATAATGACGTTTCGTATCATTTTTCAAATCGTAAAAAAAGGTGAATTATTTTTTTTCGAAAACCAAAATTGAAATTGTTTTGTCAGTTGGTGGTGCTCTTCTGCTGACTGGCTGCCTTTCGGTTGTGGCTCACAGCGGGACTTCTCCAACATATTGGAGTTTTAATTATGACTTTTTATTGGTTTTTCGCGCTTAGCCCAGGCAAGGTGTTGTTATCGTTGTTGTTGCTGCTGTTGTTATCGCTGTTGTGACGCCAGCGAAGTGGTCAAACAATTGAAAAAGGATACTTTGAAACGCATTAAACCCGAACGGACGTATGTAGTACGCAGTGAACAATGATACGAGTATAGGCTGATGACACAACCCCCGTGACAAGTCTTTAAAGTCTTTAGCTGTCCCTGAACTGGCCAAGCGGATTATCACACAAGTGGATCAGTTAGCGCATCTCGTGGGTGATATAATTCACTTGCGTCCAACAAAGGCGGCATCAGTGTTCAGGGTTAAGTACTAGAAAACCATATCAAATGGGTTTTGATGGGTTCATTGCCAGATTAGTTGCTGCGAAGGCAAAGCTAACGGAAGAAAGGGTGAGATATCATTATTATATAATACAAGTAAGCTGTTAATAGTTCAGTGTTCATTGCTCAAGTGAAACAGTTGCAGTTGAATTGAGAGTTTAACGAGTTAGGATCTTAGTTCGAGAGAGAGAGAGAGAGAGAGACTATAGTTCATGAACAACTTATAATATACAATAAAGCATTACTTGATTCATGAGTTAGGCTTAGAAAGAAGTGGATAAACTATTGTTTGATGAGAGATAGATAAAAGGGAAAGGTTATCCCGACTTTGCATTGCTGAAAACAATTATATACCAGCTGTACAAGTATGGAATGTCGTTTCGAATATATCCATAAAAAATCTTCTATTTTTCAATCATAGGCAAGTTCTTCTCCCAATTTAATATACCCTGCAAATGGAAGACAATAAAGATGATGCGAATTCACTCGCTTAAGTAAAACATAGTTTGAATAGCTCTCTGGTGATTCATTGCTTAAGTGAAGCACTCAGAGTCGAATTGACAAGTTAACAAGTTGAAATTTTAGAAAGGAGCTGCCCTCAGGCTCACACACACACACGCGCACACACACATGAATAGTTAATTACAGAGTATTCCATAAATCACTCAAAGCGAGGACTGTCAACAGACAGAACGGATTTGTGTTGTTGGCCCCCGAAGACGAAATGCCAAGCAAATTAAATTAAGCGACAAATAAGTTGCCCGAGCACACGAGACACAACGTCGCTGGTTCATCCCGGGGAGGAGTCAACTATCAGCGCAGTTTATGAATAGTTCAAGACGACAAAGACGGAAGAGATATGGAGAGATAGAGATAGCTCTGTGAGGCAGAGCAACTCATTCGTATGCCGCCTGCGGTTGCACTTAATTTAATTGACAAATTTTGAAAACCACGTCGCTTTGGCAAACCCAGCAGCAGTTGCCAGTAAGGGGTAACCATGGAGCTGGACTTGTAAATGGATTAATGTTTACTTTGTTGTTGCAGGAAATTGCAATTTTTCCAGCCAAAAAGTCAGACAACAAGTCAACAGCTTTTTGGCCCCCGGGTTAATTGAGCGGCAGCAGGGAAAAAACCTGCCACAGATGCCAACAGATGCGCTACACATGCGGTACACGGTTATCAGTTGCAGACCCAGTACAGGCTCAGTACCCACTCCAGTTACAGTTCTCGGCTAAGCAAATAGAAAGCGATGAAAGTTAAACAAATGTGTGAATGCTGCTACAACTGAGCACTATAAGGTTATGTAAGTAATGGAGGGGACGGAATAGGCAGACAAGGGCAGAAGGGAGAGAGCTCTAGTTAGAGTCTTCGACTTGTGGATACGCTGCAAAGAAGGACAACTGTGGGACATGCATTACTATAGAGGAGATTAAGTCGAGGTTGGAGAGTTAAAGTAGAACACTTCGTTTCTATCTACCTTTCTTGTAATCGTTAGCTAACAACCTGATTGCCTGCATCGCACTTCATTTCTGCCATACTCCCTCAATCTTCCACGTTCACACATTCGATTCAATGAAGATTTCTTCTTTAAGTCAACCCGGCGAAGACTGGAGTGAAGACTCTCATCCGAGTTCCCACTCCGCTGGGCTTATAAATAAACGTTTAAATCCTCATGAATGCTCACAGTTGGCTTTACTTATTTTGCCCTACGAAAGTTGTGCGCTTTTGTTTTCCGAAATTTCTTTCGCTCCGCCGTAGTTGGTCATAACTTTTTAGTGTTATTGCCCGGCAAAGCATGAAGGCGGATTGCCAACTTCCAGCTCGGGCAAGGATTCGAATTGTGTATCCTCGTCGATAAGCGACGAGTGCGCTGTAATAGTTGTTGCCACTTCATTCGCAGTGCTCGGATTATGTTTATCCTCTTGTTGCCTGCACCCCGTTGCTGTTGTTTCCGTTGCTTGTTTCTTGTTCTCGTAATTATCGTTTGAATGCATTTGCGTTAAGTGTCCTTTTTGACATATTTATAAGATGGCCCGCACATCTTGCAGAAGTCGCAGATACAGATGATGATGATGATGATGCCCCAATAGAACATTATTGTATTAAAGATTAACAGATATCTCGAGGAATCTACAGTTCAGTTTATGAATATGAAGAGCTAGAGATGTTTTACATTATAATAAAGATATAGTAATGAATACTTTGTTTCTCAATTACCTCCAAGAGAAATATTGTATAGTATTGATATGATAAGTTTGAAGATTCCTTTACTCACTTTCTTTCACCCTATTTAGGTTTATCTAAGTAAATATGTACATATTAATTAGAAATTAGTTTAAACACTATAGTATAAGTTATTAAATATAGTAACAGTAAGCTATAAATATAAATAAACAACTTTTTAAATAAAAAAGAAAATTTACTCACTAGATATTCCTAGGAATCTACAGTTCATATTCATAAGAACTTACTTATTCTCCAACCTACGTATAGTAATGTATAATGTTGATAATGAATGCTCAGTTATCTCAAGTACTCCATACACTGACAGATTGCCAAGCTTGGCTGGTTGCAGTAATATGATAAACTTGCAGATTCCCAGACTCGCAGAATTCTCACATTTTACTTGAAGTCTTTTTCTTTTTTCTGTGTGTTTTTTTTCCAAGCAATTGCCCAAAGGATTAACGTGCAAAGTTGCGTTCGCCGCAGGAGGAGGAGGAACAATTTTAATGCTCTCTGGTCAGTTCGTCATCGCTGTACGTTGCTCTAATCCTGCGCCAAGAAATGGGCAGGAAGCACACATAAAATATCCTTGTTTATGGTCTGGTTTAGACGATTTTATTGAACAACTTCTCTGCATATAAATCTGCAGATTAGCGCACAGCAAGGCAAGGTCGAGGAGAGGGAGAGGGAGAGAGAGACAAAGGAAACGTGGCATTGTCTCTGGGGTGAGAAGTGCCATATAATTTTTAACATAATTATTACGTTTGTCCAAAGAAAAGTGCGCAGAAACAACATGAGAAACGAAGTTCTGCCAAGATTCGTGGGGAATGTGTGTGGCAACTTCGCATGTGGCAGGCTGCAGTCGTGAAAAGTATGTGGAGCTTCTTGCGTTCCATCAATATAACAATTATTGTTATTATTATGATTATTATGTTGTAGTATTATTATATTTTCATACATCTCTCTGGCAGTGCGTAAATGTCTATGAAATCATCTTTTTATGGGCCACGATAGCGACAACCTCCACCAAACCCTCCCCGCTGCCGGCACCGGGCATAACTATTATGGTTATGGCAATTTGTCTGTAGACATAACGTCGGCAGGAAGGTTACGATGTTGCCAGTACATTACGAGTGTACCATATCTTGGGGGCGGAGTGTAAAACACTCTCGTAACAGTTGCCCAACACGCAACCCATCGATGAATTATTTGCTGTTGTTCCCCGCGCTCTCTCTCCCTCTGCCTGTGCCCCATCTTCCTTCCCTGCTTACACACTTGGAGCTTGTTGGGCTTAGCGGCAGTTGCTTAGCTGGCCATAAAACATGAAATACGACCAGAACTGGCCAAAGGATTAGCCCGGACAAGCCAGCAGTGATAAATGGGGCACGAGACTCGACTCATGCTCGACTATTTGCTTAGGCTGCCTGTTTATTTCGGGCATAAAACAAAGCTAAACATTTGCTTTTAATTAAAAGTGAACTGCATTAGAGCCCAATCATAATCCAACTGATGGCTGCTCATATAGGGGAAGCAGTAAAACGACAACTTAAGTAAGTGAAACACGGTTAACAGTTACATATAGAAAACACATGTGTAGAAGGCAGACTTCCTCTATGAGGCTGTGCAAGCTTGTTGCGCCACAGCGTATCAATAAAATATTTTCTCATGGTCCTATACTCGTACGTTCTACTGGCAGATCCCTTAACCCTAATTTATGCGACGAAAAGTGACAATTGACGAACTCCTCGCGGAGCTGCCTGCCTTCTTTGCTTTGCTGCTGCCAACTCTTTCCCTTTTGTCTTGTGGTAATAAAAATATCCAAGCGACGTCTCTTTATTAGCTTCCTAAGTCTCGTCGCCTTTGTTGGCTCAGTGTGCGTGTGTGTGTGTGTGTGTGTGTGGAGGCAGCAACTTGTTACATTTGTCATGCGCTAATGTTGCACAGCGCTTGACAGCTGCGCAGTTTCCTGTTGATCCTCGAGGATCGTGCAGGCAACTTTGTTGATAATTTGCCGCGCTTTGTGACAATTTGAGTGTCTCGCCCTTCCCTCCCCTTCTTTCTACCTTCCTGTCTGCTGCCTTCTTCTTTTTCGGCATTATTAAAATAATTTTGTTTTAGTTTTTATTGGCAGTTTAGCGCAACAAAAGACGGCCCCGAATCGTTGACTTCTCTTTGACTCTTTTTATGCATTGTGCCTCAGCCTCAGCCAGACAATTATTTACACTAATCAGCCAGATTCGGTTTCAAGCTGCAGTTCCGCAACCCTCTTTGTAGCGCCCTTTGTTCAACTATTGCGTATTTTGACAATGTGCCTACAGTTTCTTTTGTTCCCACTGTTTCTTCGGCTCTGGGCCTATAAAATTTGCAACAAAGTCAATTTAGGATTTCCTCTTTTTTCAGCAATGGCATCTATACAATGATACGCTGTGGTCATGGAGGCTGTGTAGGGATTTACTATGGTTTGTTGTTGCTGGCTGGGCTATAAATGTCACAGGATTCTCGGAGAATAAAGTAACAATTTTAAAAAGGAAGACTTGGAAATATATGGAGAAATTCTAGCAACAGTTGAAGTTTTAGAAGATGTCAGAGGATCCTCGGGGAATATTGTAGGACTTTTGGAAAGGAGTACCTAGAAATATATACTATATATATATAAATAAATATATAAACCTAGAAATATACATATAGCAATAGTTAAAATTCTTGAAGATACTTCCCCGTTGCCTGCTGCTCTACTTTCTCTATCGTATTCCTTCGCTTTCCGTTAGATATCTCCCACTCCATATCAATCAATCTTAAAAAGGGAAAACCTAGAAACATATAGAGAAACTCTAGCAACAGTTGAAGTTCTAGAAGATGTCACAGGATCTTCGGGGAATATTGTAACACTTTTGGAAAGGAGAATCTACAAATATATAGAGTGATTAAATACTTACCTTCTTTCTAGTAACAGTAGCACTTTTTAACTAACTGCATGCTTAGAATATTCTAATCGCTATTTTGATTAGGCTTTGGTTACTAACACTAACTCTCCTGATCTGATTGGGTTTTTCTGGGTTTTCCCCAATCCTCTGCAACAAATGTTGGATCGGTTCTTTAATTTTTTTTATCCCAGAGTCAAATTTATTTCAATTAATTTATTTTTTCTTTCATTTCTCAGAGCTAAGATTTTACTTGTAATTTAAAATTATAAATTATAACTATACATTGTTTTTTTTTACTTTTAAACAGTCGACTGACCTTAGTCCGACTATAAACTAATTAAATAAATAAAAAATAAATATAGCAACAGTTAAACTTCTTTCTCTATCGTAAACTTCTTGAAGATCCTTCCCAGTACTTTCTGCTCTTCTCATACCTCATTCCTTTGCTCTCCGTTACATAGCTCCCACTCCATAACAATCAATCTTTATTAAGCCACAGCCCATTATCTCGATAAGTCGAACAACTGTGGAATCTATTAACAGGAAACGTGCACAAAAAAACGAGATGATATTGTTTGTGTAAATCGGCGTTGCATAAATAATCGTCTGTTTACCCTCGTTTATATGCAGTATGCCAAGTCGGGGCATCGATTGATTTTCCACACGGCCGTTTTTCGTCACTTATCACTCAAAATTATGGCAGCAATAAAGCATTTTCCGGCACTATTCTGGCCCGGCGTGTGTGTGTGCGTTTCCCAGCTGTCGTTCGAGGCACACTTTGCCATTTTTTGCTGTCACTTTTCCCCTCATTTCCCCGTCTGTTTTTTTGTGCTGCTTCACTTCGTTGTTTATCAAATTTGATTTGCGGCAATTTCTTTGCTATTTTCCGACGTCGCCCTCCCTCGCCACTGGCAACTGTTAGTTTTGTGCGCTAATGTTTGGCAATTTATTTGAATGTCAGCAGTGAGTACGGAGCAGGGGGAAAGGAAGCAGTGTTCTCTTGAGAATTGGCCAAAAGTATTTCGCGTAGGGCATTCGATTAGCGAACTTAGCCGCGAGTCTTGGCTAATTAATATGCAATTTCTGGCAAATGGCCAGCAACATTTGCATAACCAAAACACAAACTGCGAACTGCCAAAGCGACTAATTAATATTAAATTCGAGCGGAATTTCTAAATTTAATTTCATTTCATTTCCCTCTTCTCTTTCCTTCCTCTACCACTACCCCTTCCCGTTCCCCTTTCGCTTCACCACAATATGCCGTCAACTATTGACTTTTGACTGGGGACTGGCCTGGCCTGGCGCTGACTGTTGCGGCTTTTGTTAACCCCAAAGTGCGGCGGGGGCAATTCATAATCATGTCATAAGACCCCCTCAGCCTGCCTCCTTTCCCTTCCCCTGCCCTGCTCTTGGCCATGGTGAGACGCTTAATTACAACGGCTTTAATAGCGATTTCAACGGCTCATTGCCAAACAAAATTTTCAATTGACTACACATTGAATTGAGTAGGGGTAGCTGGCGGGGCTAGAGGGTAAGGGGTGGCGGGTGGTGGCCTGGCGACAGCTTCGCTACAGATTATTAATTAAGAATTTTACGCGAATCCCCTCCACTTCTGTTGCCCCTTCCCTTAGCTCCAGCTTCACCCACGCAAAGCCGCTTAAATTTACGAAATTTCTGCGGCTCATCAAAATGATTGAAAAATGTTTTTTAAGCGTGAATTAAATTTTCGCGGTCTGTCCATCTAAAAGGGTTGAACCACCGTCCCCTGCCTCCTGCCCCGAGCATACTCCTTCCTCCTACTTAGCATTGTTCCTGGTTTGATTTTGTGGCAAGTCACCCCTTGACTCAGCGAAGAGCGACTCGACCCGTCGAGCTTATTAGAATTTTCCGCTTAAATTTCCTTTAGCACTTTGGCTAAAAAGTTATCTCGGCTGCTTTTACTGTGCTGAGAACACAGAGAATTCTTCGTGTGGTCGCTCTCTCGATATTTGTTTAGGCATTTCCCGCTGTCCCTTCTCACCTTTGATCCTTTGACGCGCTTTTGTTTTCTCACCCACTTTCCACCTTTTCTTTTGCTCTCTTTAATTTTCGCTTGGTAATTTCCCTGGTATCTTTTTTCTTGCCTTTTTTTTAAGCAGGGCTTTGTTTATTTTCCTTGCACTAAGCTGCCAAAGTGGCGCATTTTCTCTGTGTATCTTTTTTGTTGTTTTGATTAAAAATTTGTCGAGTTTATCTTTGCCAGCGGATTTGTAATGAACTTTTTCGTAGACTGTCACTGGTCGGGGGAGCTCTGTTTACTTAGGTCTGTCCATATGCCGGGCATTTCAATTAAAACATATTTTTCCGCCTGCTTTCCCCTCAATGAAGTGAGAGAGGTGAGAGATGAGTCACAAAATGAGCTACAAATAATCGTATAAAAGGTTTTTCTATTTAAGAATTCTACATTAATCCAAGTGAACTTTAAGCCAAAGAAACCTGTCACTCTGACAGGGGGGAGTGGAGAAGAGT
Source organism: Zaprionus davidi (assembly GCA_018903715.1). NCBI lineage: Eukaryota > Metazoa > Arthropoda > Insecta > Diptera > Drosophilidae > Zaprionus > Zaprionus davidi. The sequence continues at coordinate 4,725,697 of JAEIGL010000002.1, read as the reverse complement.
GGAGTGAGGTGAGGGTCGAGTCTCTCTCCTGGCCAGACCCACTTGAAAGCGCAGTCGCTTGCCTCTAATGAGTTGTATCAACAGCAAGTACAGCGCCCCGGTCCTGCCACCGACTGTTCATTAAGCCTGACTGAATGATTCCGCGCAAAAGAAGTTACTTCTCTTGCGTATCCCCTGCCCTCCCCCCCCTGCCACTTCTCGCCCTTGCTGGCTTTCACTTGCAGTCCGCGACTGGGTGCAAAGAAAAAAGGAATCCGAACACTTGATCAAATATTTTGCAACTTCACGGGGCGGAGCTGCCTCTCAAGTGCTTCCCGCCCGGCGCTCTTTTGGCAGCCTCGCTGCACATTTTGTAAAACGAATTTCGATGTGGTTTATAATTAAAATGAAACCATCGACAACATGGAAAGCGCTTTTAGAATCGATTACAATCCGCTGAATCCGCTCGTAGTTGGAGTTTCAGTCAGGCGTGCAATTTGATTAAAGCAGATTCGTTACCCTTTAAGGTTCCCACTGCGAAGTCTTAGAGGAATTACATCATCAGCTTTGCAGGTTGCTGGTTTCAGCCTCATTGGCTTTGCAGCTTCTCTGACTAGTCTATTCAATTGTCGACCACCTTAGGCCAAAGTTTGCTATCCCTGGGGTGGCCCATTTATAAACATCAGTTACATGTTCATGGAAATGTGGGTCAGGACATGGAGAAGACAAGTAGATAAGCGATACCAGAGTTGTGTCTCACTCAAATGGTAAACACATGGCGAATCTACTCACCCAAGCTCACAGACACCTCCCACTCCAGGCTCAGAGACAGACACAGACAGAGACAACTCATTTGACTGATGAACTCGTGTTGACATTTCCTTTCCTCCTCCATGGGCTGCGCGCCTGTTTTCCAATTCTTTTGACGCTGACACATGACATTTGCTGTAATGTCGACGCCGTTCGGCCATTTGCCAAAATTGTTTTCCAACACAGTCGAGTAAACATTTGGCAACCCTGAACTCCCCCCACAACCCCCTCCCTAACCGTGGTAGTAGTAGTGGGAATCATATGTGCCGCAGCCTGGTGTGGTATAAAAAACAGTTGCTTTTCACATGAAAAATGTTAGCGGGAATGAGCGACGAATGTGTGAGTGATGTGTGCGAAATGAGTGGGAAACGGGCAGGGGGAAATTTCCATTTTTTTGACTTTTGCTACAAGTGTTGAACAATGTAGCCAGAGTACAGTTATATGCGTCTTTACCTTCGGTCTTTTATCTCTCTGTTGACATTTAGTTAACTGTATTTAAACTGATTTATTCCAGTGTTGAACAATAAGGGTAATGGCTAACTCTGACTAGTGTTGAACAATAAGACTAATGGCTAAATCTGACTATGATTTCAGTGTTGAACAATAAAGCTAAAGTTGAAGTTGCAATTTTCATTCTGAGCATGATTCCCTAACCTGAATCTTATCGAAATGATTTAATAAATCTTTACTGCTAAAATCTTCTGATTTTTCTGGGTATTTACACAAGTGTTGAACAACGAGGCAATATCGAAATATTATTACTTTCCATTTTGTCTTTCCTATTGTAAAGTATATGCATTCCTCGTCGATAACTACCGTATTAAACTCTAAGATAAATAACTATTAACTTTTTATTTGATGCGACTACTTACCGTGGCTAAACTGCACCTTAAAGTGATCCATTAAACTGACCATTTTTCAGTTCCTACCTAAGTATTCCAACAGAAAGGGTGCCCTCCTCATAGAGCTCATTTGCGGTAATTAAATTTTCATTTGGCTCTCCTCGTCTTCAGCTCGAATCTAATTGACATTAGCGGCCATTTGAACTAATACCAGGACGAGCTACTGCTGCTGCTTCTGTTCCTGCAACTGCTGCTGCTCCTGTTCCTGCTACTACTCCTGTTTCTATTCCTGCTGAGTATCCCTTTCAGCTGCCATCCGTCAGGTCGTAAAAACATCGCGAAAATGTCGCCGCAGCAGCGCATAAATAAACCTGCGCCCATATTTTATGAGTGCCCACGCCCCAAAGGCCCCAAACGCCCCCAGACCTTTACAGTGCCGTAAAAAACTATAAAAACTAAACGTAAATAATTCCAACTGACTCGAAGCTGGCAAGGAAAGTAAACTTCGCTTCCTTCACTTTGCCCCCCCGCTGCTTCTCTCCTCCTGCTCAACAGCTGCCCGAGCATTTTTTCACCATTAATATTATTTTAGTTTTGCTTTTGTTCTTTGTTTCGTGCAGAATGAGAACTTTGTCTTTTGCATGTGTTGGCATTTTGCTGCAGCGCATTCGCGTGACAAACGAGGATTTTATGGCTTCCGTTGACCTGCGCCATGTCCTGCGGTTCACTTGCCTCACTTGCAGCGCCTGCAGCTCTTCCGTCTCCCGGCAGCGAAGGTAGAGCCAACAGTTGTCATTGCCATTAAAGCTGTATGCGACGATGTGATTGCACCCCCAACCCCAGTCGGATCGGTGCCAGTCGCAAGTCGGTATCCTGCCTCCACCTGCCCCTCCCCGACATGTTCCGATTGTGTTGCCTTTTCCGCGGCGCCATAAAGAGAAGTGTAAATATTTAATGTGCGCTTTCGTGCTTGGCATGTGGCGCGTTTTTTGGCTTGAAGGATCTCAGCTTTTAAATATTTGATGCAAACCGAGGACAGCTCGTTAGGACAACGAGTTCCCTCTGCTGCAATTCTGATAAGTAATGGCTGGAATTCTAATTTCAGCACACACACATACAGAACACTATCGATAGCTTGGACACTCTCAGAATTCGGTCAATTGGAATTGTAAAGTTCCTGGAACTGTCTGTGTCTGTGTATAGTAAAATTACTATTTGATTGTAAGTGATAAGCTGAAATTGGTAGTGCTGGGAAGGTGCTCAATCGAACTTGGTCAGTTTTAAGTTTAGAAATTCCTTCTGATTACTTTTAGTCTGATTACTGACCATGTTTATAGCTCGTACCCCTATAAGGTATACAACTTCACGTATGAAATAAATGTACGGTTGAAATTGGTAGTGCTAGGAAGGTGCTAAGTCAAACTTGTTCAGCTTTAAGTTTAAAAATTCTTACTGATTACTTTTAGTCTGCTAACTGACCATCTTCAAGTAAGAAACAAATGTACGGTTGCTCTTTTCACTTTACTGGACTATGTACAATGAGAGGGTACTGCACCTGAGACCATTACAATAATATCACCAATTTGCAAACGAGCTTTATATTGATATTTTTTTTGTTTTCTACTCGTAACCATTTCTTCAACTAACAATTACAAGTCAGGAGTAAACTTGGCAAGTCAAGACTAAACAAGGTCCTACCAAAGTCGGAAGTAATCAGAGCCGTACCGCAGATAATTATACAAAATATGCAAGCATTTTTCTTAATTGGCTTTAATTGGCACAAATTGGATTAGCAGGGGAAGGTAAAATGGGCGTGTGTTATTGCCCTAGGAAAGGACAACAAAGGACCCTGTGCAGTACACGTAATCTTTTCTATAATTTGTTAAATTTGTCGCGGCAAAAGTTTATTACCCCGTCGCGGCGGACAATGCCAAGTGCATAAATCGGACTGACTACGGTTTGAAAGAGAGACAGAGAGAGGGAGAGAGAAAGATAAAGAGAGAGAGAGAGAGAGGAAAAGAGATGGCAGAGGGTGGCAGAACAAAATTACATATTACAAATTGTATAACGCTAGAACGAGCTTGTTGTTCGGCTTTGGGTTTTGGCCTTTGCCTTTCAGTTTGCAGTTTTCCCAGTTCTGCGCTGCCTTTGTCATAGGAATTCCCCCCTGCCCCTGCCCCTGCCTTGTGCTGTACGTTGCATGCAACAACAAAGCGAGCCAGCGATATGGCGATAAGGAGCGAATTTATAGGCGCCGTGCCGGGCTGCATTTTCGTGTAGAAGGATTTAAGTTTTGGACGCGCCGTGTGATTTCATTAATTTACGATTTGCCGGGCGCCACAGCGGCTGGGAATTAAATTGGCTTAAGGCTGGCAGGATACAGTACAGTACAGGATTAGGCACAGCTTGGGGACAACTTGAGTCTCCTTTGGGTCGGTCGCCCTTATGGTAAAGCAGATCTGCCCGCACATCAAAGTCAAGCAATACCGGGAGAGACTTTGCCCTGCCCTGTTTGCTCTTTCTTTATTTTTTGCCGTGTTTAATAATAATAAAGAATCGCATCGTCTGTAAGTAAAGTAGAAAAATTTTGTGCTTAGCTCAGCTCAAACGGAAACTCCTCGTTGTGGCAGAATTTGCCAGGCAGCTGCGAAAATACTTAGGCGGATTTGAGCGCGACAAGCAGACCATAGAAAAAGCGAGAAAAGCCGAATGAGTGGCAGAGGTAACGCAACGCAACGAAGACTGAATACGCTTTAAAGGCAGGCATTGAAGGTGAGGAGCATGATATTGGATTTACAGTAGAGTGCTAAGAGAAAGGGAGAGAGAAACACAAGACGTGAAGGCACCTAATGCACTGCAGACTGAAGTACCTTGTTCTGGTAAAGAAATGCACCAGCAATAGATAATTAAATATATTGAATCAATGTATAAAGTGCCATATATAATAGTAGCAAATGCTATCGATATACAGGCACCTAACGCACTGAAAACTGAGGTACCTTGTCACGGCAAAGAAAGAAGGCAGTAATAAATAATTATATTGCATCAATGTATAAAGAAAATGTATAAAAAATCATATCTAATAATAGCGAATGCTATCGATATATCTCTTCAAGACCTTCATCAAGGCCAAGTCTAATCTACTGTTGGTAATACCCTTTCTTCCCTTTCAGGGTATGCGAAGTGAAGCAGACTCTGTCTGGAGGTATCGGAAATGGTTCAAAGCGAAAGAAGCGCGGCTCAGTTTGGTGCAGGGCAACAATGACGAAGGACCCCCGCAGTGCGTTGGCTGGCGACAGTTAGGTGAAGAGGGGGAAGGGGAGTGGGGAGTGGGGTGTGGCGCATGCTGTGGGTGGGCTTAGGTAATACGCATTAGTGGCGCGACTGCATATTACGATATTATTATTATGATACGCTTTATTTTGTGGTTCAATGAGCTGCCGTCGTCTTTCATCGTGTTGCCTGCTCCCCTCCCCCCTCAGACGGGTGGCAACTTTGACGGCTTAAAAAATTTGCCTATCGTTGGCGCTTTGTGCAAATAACTGTTAAGATGCGGCTGCAAATGCTAATTGAGGCAAACGGAGCAAACAAGTTGCAACAAACTTATCCTACTCTTCACTTTATAATGTATAGACACCCCTTACCAACCTCTAATCTACACTACCCTCCCTCCTCTCCACTGGGCAGTTAATCTCATAAGTGTACAGCAGTCATGTGTTTTGCTGTGCAGTGTAGTCGCTCCTCTGGCCAAATGGCTGGCCATAAATTGTCGTTGTACTTGTTGTAGTTGCTGCCACGTCTTGCAATTTTTCAAGGCGTCCAGTTCAGTCCAGGCTGCAGCCATGTGTTGCCGGCATTGTTATCCTTTGGCCCTTATCCCTCAAAAGGTCAAAGTATGTTGCAGCCCGTCGACATTCTGGCAACTTTATTAATTGCCCTTGTTTATCGTCCCCCCCACCCCTTTTTTTTCCTCTTTCCCCTTCTGTCTTTGTATAATTTAAACTGATTGCGTGACTCGGCGGCATTCCTTCAATTATCCCTGTAGCAAAAGACTTATGATGGCACCGCACATATCTGACATAATTGCAGGATTAGTGACTGTGCGCGGTTTTCAATTAGCGCTAAGTAATCTCCACTAATCACGCCCAGCACATGCACTTGAACTCTCTTAGAATTTGGTCGAAATAATTTAATTCTATAACAATTTTCCATAATTTTAAACAAGTGCAAGATGTGCTTAGAATTTTTAAGGCAGTGAAAGAAAACGGGATATGATGAAACGGGAAAGAAAATTGCTTAATATTTGAAGATATATATTATATATTATCTAAAAGTCGAAAGAAACCTATCATCAATTGAAGATTGACAACAGTTTAAACATTGCGATACCTTAAATTTATTTTAATAAAGATAAAACTAAATCTTGAAATCATCTACAGGAAATAATCAATAGCAACTGTAGAAACTCGTTTGAAAGCCGCCATATTTTACTCAACATTAATTCACAATATGTGCAAACTGAAGGCAGCTCCATGCACCCCTTGCAAATAGCCCACAAATCTCGCTTATCAAAGTGGAAACCATTTGGCGGAAACATCATAAAAACCGATTTAACTTTTTTCACAAGCCGACAGCCAGTGCATATGTGTATTTTAATAATATTTTTTACTTTGCCGCCACACTTGTTACAATTTTTAAGCTAATTTAATAAAAGCACGACGTTAAAAAGTGTATATACCCAAAGTATATACATTGATAATCCGCTTACTGCAATTTGCTGCAGGCCTTCAAAAATTGAACAAAAAATTTTACACATGAGCGCAAGTCGAGAGTAGTTCCCCGGGGGTTGTAGAGCACTGTTTAAATATTTGCAGAGCAGGACATTTTCCGTGTGAAGAGAGGGGGCAGGGCAGGGGAGAGAGAGCATTGTTAATGTGACATAATTGAAAATCAAAACTAAAGCACTTAACTTTACTCATCTGCTGAAATGCACAAAAAGTTGAACATATGTGACCCACAAATGGGCAGGCGGGCACAGAGAAAGAGAAAGAGACAATAGACCCGGAGGGAGATCCGACCCAAATGACAGTTTAAGTGTCAAGTAGTTCCACAGTCGATGACAAGTGCAATCAAGCACGAGGGTAGAAGTGTGACTTTCAATTAGATAAGCGAGTAACTGAATAACTGCATGAATACTAGATTGATAGCGCCTGCCCTCAGCTGTCACTGTTGCTCAGGTTACCCCCAACCCTAGATGGCATTGCTGTCAACCTTTCCAATGCTAATTGCTTATGATCTTTTACGAAATTGCCCATTTGGCGGTTCGAACCTTTGCCCACATTGAGGTATTGTGTAACTTGTCGGGTGAGGTGAGGTCTCTCGCATAGTGTCAACTTTCAAATGGTTCGACTGGGTTAGCATAAATATTGTTACCACTCTCTGATTACCACCGTCAACGTATATCATTACAAACACCCCAATTGGGCTCTTTCTTTGCTGTTTTCATTTTCCATTTTGTTTTATTCGAATCGAGGTTTGCCTAATTGGCGAAGGTGTCAAGTTTCATGGAGGGAAGTTCTTTCCAGGTGGGGGTTGAGGTGTAAAGCCCTATTAAATTTGTTTTTATCAGCAACTGATGTTTTTGGGTATTTATATAAAATTAAATTTTATAATTCCCTTCACTTTCTACTGTGCAGACAAAGAAGTTGCTCATCTTTAAGAACCTTAGCACCTTGGGGGCACATGCCAGAAACATTCGCTAGATGGAAAAATCCCTCACATATGCCCATTTATCATGTCAAATTTGACATTTGTAATTGTAAACTGATACGCCCTGCAGGCATTTCTCCAAGGGGGGGCGGGCAACATATGCGCACATTTAAAAGGACAAATTCTGTGGTGGCCTCGCCCTCTCCAGGGAAGGCAGCTAAAGTTTTGGGTCAAAAAGTGGCCTACTTTAAAATTCAATTAAAAACTGATAAATCACTTTCTCTTCTGTACGGTTAATGCAAATATGTTCACATGTGCCACGCCCACCAGAGCACAAATGAAATTTACATTTGCAACATCTCGTGTCGCGTGCAACATTGCCAAAAGTGCAAAAAGCACTTAAATGTCATAAGCGTCGCCATAAATAAAATAATTCCGTTGCTTTTCTCGGCTACGTACAACCCTCAGTTACATGCCACACGGGTCTAGTGAGTGTAAGGGAGAAGGGGGAGGCGGGGCAGGCACACGCGACTCCTGTTGATGGGAAGCAGCCTTAGGCAAATTGTGAATTATTTTAGATTCAAAATCTGCGCCCGCATTTCGCTAAGTTCTCAAATGATCTATAAGAAAAGAAGAAAAAAATCGCATATATTTTAGCTTTACTTGCTGGGAAATACAGTCAAGCCTGGCGAGACGACAGGGTTCCCTGTCTGTGTGGCTTTTCACACTCCCAATGCCAGTCGGGATTCCTACTCGACCGAGTGTGTTGGCATTTCTGGATGCGCCTGTCAACATTTTAATTAAAAAAGGTTTCCGGACTGCGTTGAGGACCTCGAGCCATATGTAAAATTTCGCGCTTTCTTTGCGCGCACTGACCATTGTCCTCTCTGCAGCCCCCTTCCTCCCTCTCTGCTCTACTCTTTTGCTGTCTCTCTTTTGGCTCGGGTCGAAAGGGTGCCAAAATAATAAACTCTTTTCGCAGTTACAAACAATTTCCTTTTCAATTTTGTTGGCTGTGTTTGTCGCTGCCTTACTACCTCTCTCTCTCTTTCTCTCTCCATCTCTCTCTCTGGTTACTCCGTGTGTTACCACCCCCCTCCGTCTGGCTTGGAGGTCATTACATGTGTGCAGAGCTCCGGCTTCATTCATTGTTTGCCATCATTTTAATTTTATTTATTGTGCGACTACCCTAACGTGCCCAGCAGAGCTCTCATGCAAATTAGATGAATTGCTTGGCAGTCCGAAGTTTGCTCGATCTCCCCCCTCTCTCTCTCTTTGGCTTGTAATGACTTGGCCATTTGCCTCAAACTTGGCCTTTTCGCATATTTGCGAGCTGGCCACGTCGATGGTCTTGCGGACATTTATTGTTTGAAAGCTATTACCCCTGCTCCGCCTGCTTACCCCACTCCGCCCCCCCTAGGAATCGACGCGACTCGACACCGTTTTTGATTGTTTTCGGGCAACTACCTACCCCACTGTCCAAGGGGTGGGGACTGCAAATGGGGAAGCTTTGAAATTTTATGCCCTCACGTTGATTGTTGAAATGTTTAATTGCTTTGTCATTATAGCTGGAAGTTATTGCTTCACACACACACAGTTGCATATATAAATGTATGTGTGTGAGTGAGTGCAGGCTGCACTTGAACACAGGTACAGTTGGCACCAAGACAGCAAGTGAGAAGGAACTGTGGCTTGTCAGTGCAGCCTCAACTTGGCACCTTAACCCCCCCCCCACTGCTCTCCCCTCCCGCTCTAAACTGTCCGCAGTTTGGTTTGACATTTTCATCCATTTGTCTACGCACTGCCAGGGCAACAAGAACAATGCGAGGGCAGCACAAAAAGCACAGCAAAGCGGAAAACACAAAAAAAACAGAGAGAGAAACTGAAGCATTTCAACTGCTGTCCATCCAGGCAGACAGTGCTGCCAACTCGGGCTGTCAATATGTGTAGGTGGACTGCAGGAACAGCAGGGCAGGGAGAGGGGAGAGGGGTGTAGAGGGGACTGTTCACCAGCTTGACTTGTCGCAAATTTTTTCACGCCGCTGAATGAAAGCGCTGGCATTTTAATCAACATTAAGCAAGAATGCTTTTTGCAAACATTTCTATTGTTTTGGCTTGGTTTTTTTGAGGGTCCGTCTGACTGTCAGACTGAGTGACAGTGGTGGCAGGACTGTCATTAATTTCGGCGTATGTGCCTGGTCATTTATAACGCCGCGTAGACTTGGCAAATTAAAAAGCAGAAATGCGGCAAAACTTTTCTCTTTTCAATTATAAACAAAGAGGGAAGCGTAAAAATGTCAACTTCGTCACTGGAGAAGAGGGACGAGACTTGGAGTGTCCCCTGGGAGCAAGCTTGCCACTTCAAAGTGCTCACCTCGACGCCTTGTGCCCACAGAGAGAGAGAGAGTACTGGGGAGGGGGGCTAATAATTGCAGCCCCCTTTTCCCAAGGACGAGGACTACGTTTATGATTATGGAACGGCGTTGACAAGATTTTCAAATGGTTTTATGGCTGACCCCGTGAAAGATTTCATTAATTTTAATTGGAAATTGCGCCAAGACGTCGCTCGAGTAGATAATTACAAGCAAGCCACTGCTCAAGTATTCATAGGACAATGGGCAGAGGCAGAGACAGCATAGTTAGGGGAGGGGGTAAAAGGCAGCGGCGTCTTGGGCTTTGCTTAATTTGAAACAAATGTCGTAAAAATGTGGAAACATAATTTGATGGCTGACTGATGCGGCGGCTTAAGCGCTGAAAATATTTGTGAAAAGAAATAAAAATGCAGATTTTTAAATATTTTATGGGAAGAGAGAGAGAGGAGTGGAGAGGGGAGAGGGGAGGGAAGATTTTTAAATATTTTATGGGGGCTTTATGAAAGCTGCAAGGAAAATGCAAAGCCTGCGAGAAGCTTAAAGAAGCAGCACAAATAAGAAAGATTGTGAATGCTGCAGGTTAGTTTAATCACTGGAATAGTCGCTCACTTTAAGTCTCGCTCTCTCACTCCCTCTTCTCCTCTCCCTCTCAGTCAACGCTTCCCCTGCCCTCACTCTAGCAACATTTCAATCACACGGCGACAAGTTCCTAAAACTAATTAAAATGCCATCAACGTATGTGGAAGCTCTGCGGCCGCGGGCCATGCGACGTGTCTATCTGTGGATTGCCTGGCGGTGGCCAAGCGAAGGGGAGGGGGGGCGTGACAGTTGGGGCTGCCATTTACGCGTAATTTGGCGCGCCTAAAAGCATGTTAGCAAAAAATGGCAGCCTGCCAGGAGTGGGAGGAGCAGGCGGACACTGTTTTGGCAAGCTTGTCAACGTGCTTGCGTGGGAGAGAGGGGAGAGGCAGGGGTGCAGAGTGAGCTGAGGTGAGGCGAGTCGAATCCAAATCCAGAAACCGCGTGATTTATGCGCTTTTAAAGCACTTAACGGTAAACAAGTGCATGAAGTCCAGTCGGACTACGCAATGCGTGAGGAGGGAGGAGTAAGAAGGAGGGATACAGAAGGGGAGGGAGAAGAAGGCTAGTCCCAGCCTGGCTTGCAATAAATTTCGCGAATAAATCTTTCAACTACATAAATCTCACGCACCAAATTTGAGCCTGTTCATTTTTTTATCGCTGTATTACGACAAATCAAAGCAAAATTGCTTTGATTCGAAAGCTTCTGGGGTCTGACTGGGGACAGAACTGCCAGCACTGACTGTACCTTGCGGCAGGGTCCGGCAATTAAAAATAATTTCGAAAGCAGGCATATGCGCGCATTTTGCAGCCACCCTGGCAACCCTGGCTATAAAATTTTATCATACGCGCGCGCACAAAAGATTAAAATAAAGTAGAAAATTTTCAAATATGTTTCGCCCAACACTCTCTCTCTCACTCACCAGAGGGCGCCACATATGCGAGTCGCAATTCGCGAGACTCACAATTAACGCCAGGCTCGACTCCAGTTCCAGCTCCAGCTCCAGGAGAAGCCAAGTCATATAAACATAAGTTTTTATGCGTTCGGCAGTTCGAGGAGCACGTGGAGGAGTTTGGGGTTGGCCTGCCTAGAGATGTGTGCGTGCTGCGATAGCTCATACGATATTCATCGCACCACGCATTTTACGCTTGTGCCTTATCTGCACCTTCTGTCCACACGCTGTCATCCCTAGTCAGCGTCATATGCAAAAATGCAGCACATGTGTAGAGTAAATCTTCCGCCGGCGTTGCCCATAATCATAAACATTTATGGCTGACGCACGCCTGCAGGCAACCAGGCAGGCAACAGCAGCAGGAAGAGGAGGAAGGAGAAGGGGCAGGACATCCCCCCGAGAGTACGCATCACTTTGACGAGTGCAATCCTTTTTTATGTGTGTCGTATTTGCGTCCTGTTATCCGCACATGCAAAGCCGCAGGATTAGGTCCAACTGTGACGGGCTCAATTTGATTATGACTTGGCAAATAATTGTCGTTCCAAAGTGATGCCGCGACTCCAAATGCTAAGTAATTGTAAATATTGAAAATGCACCCCCTGCTAACCCTTTTTTTAAAAAGGTTAAAGGCATCCGGGCAGGCCTCAGCTGGCAACTTGCCGAAAGCCGTTTGAAATTGTCAACAGCAAAGAAAGGTTAACATTGACGAACTGAATGCTGAGCATCATGAACGATGCTTGGAATCTGCAGAGAGAAGTTTTAGAAACTTTCGGAAAAAAATTAATGTTGAGCACCATGAACGATGTTTAGATTCTGAGGAAGGTTTAGAAACTTTAAGCTGTCAGTTAAGTCATCAAGATCTGTTGAAATTGGTGCTGCTTTTAGTGTGGTTGAATTGTTGAAAGTTTACTGATATCAATGATAATAAAAACGTGGTTTTGCAGCACTTCTTATACAGTTCTTATACAACTGTATGATTATATTTATATGATTTATATTTACTGAGATCTGCGCGTATCTCAGTAAATATAAACGGTAGAATCGCCAAATTTTGCATGAATTTCCGCGTGTATTATATCCAGATAGAACTTATTTCTTATGTGCATTGCCACGCTCACAGTCCCCTTTAATTGTTAATTTTTGTTTGAATTTGTTTTGCAAAGTGTAATATTAAAAAATACAAATTTCTGCTTTAGCCTATAGTATGCTGGCTACATTATTTATCTTTTATCCGGATTACAGAGATTAGACAAAAGTTTTCAAGTCAAAGTTTTCTCTAGTTAACATAAGTTGTTTTCTTTGCGAGTTCTGTAACAGATCAGTGAAAAGATAAACACCGTAAACACACAAACATTATGATATATACTACAAGATATTCTTTGAGCCCTTGCCAAGGCTTTTCAAAATTGTACGACTTTAGAAAATAAAAAGGCAAATATTTAGAACCTTTTTACGAAGATACACTTATATAAAGCCTTCCTAACAACCTTAGCCGAACTCCTGCCACAATGAAAAACTTCTTGAACAGATTCATCATCAACTTTTCCTGTTTGCCCCGTGACCTTTACCCCCACCCTGAACTTCCATGTGATTTATGAGCATTTGTATGGTAAAAACTATGCCAAAAGAGCGTTTCCTGCTGCGCATTTACCGTTTCAACTAATTTAAATTCCTCTTTAGAGGAATCTCCATTGTGGAGATTCCTTCCGTGCTGAAAACTGTCACATGCTTTCCACTCACACATGGAGAGCAACAAATGAGTTTGGGCGGGCTGTGTTAACAAGCGTTTTACACAATGATACAAGGCATGTCCTCCACGCTGAGTGTATGTCTGCACTCCTCCCCATTCCCCACTCCCCAGTACTTCTCCCTGTACCCCTGCTTGCTGTGCTCTCTCCTGCACACGGCAGTTGGCTCGCTTGGCCCGCTGACAGCTCTGTGGCCATAAATCAACAAGTTAAGTCAAACGTGCAGCAGCTCCAAAAGCCCGCAGAACCCACAGTTGAAATTTTAAAATTTCACCACATATGCAACAGCAGCAACAGCAACAACAACAACAACAGCAACAGTAGTAGCAACAGCAACAATAAGAGGAACCAAAACCACCCACAAAAAATGGAATTGATTTCAATGTTTAATAAAAAATTCATGAAAATTTGTCAGCCAGCGAGTTTTGCGCTTCAGCTTGGGCCTGACTTGCCAGGGGGGCACTGCAAGGGGGAGGAGTGCAGCAGGGGAGGGGGCTATGCCTGCTATTAATCACAGTTTGTTGCACTCGCTGCGCCATAGAGTGATTCATGTGTGGAGCCAAAGCAGCAGCTTGAGCGTGGGCGGGAGTGAGTTGGAGAGAAGAGAGAGAGACGGAGAGAGGTGGGCAGAAAGAGCAGCAGGAGAAGAACGGCGCATCCTGTCATGCAATTTTCAAACTGTTCTATGATTTATGTGCCATTTTAGAGCAATGACAACCGAAGAAAGAGTCTCCTTCTGTGATGATATTTAAGTTCCTAAACTACAACGAGGTGTTTTCATATGAGATTCGCAGTACCTTCTCTTTCCCTGCCTGTTAGTTACCCCTTGCCAGGCTCTCCTGCCCACCCCTTTCACAATTCATTTGACGTGCCAGCAACTGATTTATCCCTTTTCAGGACTTCCCCCTCGCCAAACAATAAGCCAATTGATTTTGGTGATAAAAAGCCATGTTTTAGCGGCAAAAAAAGGGTTCGCTAAACGAGCTGAGCAGCCAAATGGGTTAAGGGTGCAGGGGTGTGGGCACGCAGGCCCGGGCAGGCGCTGCCTTGTTTACACACATGCGGTCGATTCATATTTCATAAATTACTGTCGCTTTTCTTTTTTTTAGCAAAATCAAAGCATAAAGTTGTCAAGGCGTAGCGAACCTGCCGCACCATTCCCCTTTATCCACAGCCCCTGCCCCTGCTCCTGCTCCTGCTCCTGCTTCTGCTCCTGCCTTGTTGTCCGTGAGTTGTGCGTGTTTTTACGCCATAAAAGGCTTCGACTGCGCCGTCTTATTTATGAAAATTGAGTTATAATTGGGAGTGCATTAAGTTGTCCTCGTTCTCGTGCTGCTTCTTATACATGCGTGTGTGTGTGCGTGTGTGTGTGCGTGTGTGCGAGTGCTTGTTGCTGCCGTTGACGCATTTCTGCATCAACAAATGCGCAAATTGAATTTATAGGCAGGCATCAGGCAGAGTCCTTTGGCCTTAAAAGTGCCACTAAATCAAAATCATGTCGCCACACACACGCACCCACACTCCACCCACACACTCACACGCACACTCACACGTACACACACATGTGAGTGTATGGCAACAAGGGGTTAAGACCGTGTGTGTTTTGCATACGTTTCCACGTTTCCGCCTCGCTCTTTTTTATGCTCGCTACGTATCCTTCCGCTTGCGCTATGCAACTCTGCGCTGCTCCTTTCCTCCTTTGCATATGTCCTGGCGTCGCACTCCGCTGCTCTTTGACGCAAGAAACGTGCGCTGGCAAGGATGCGTTCTGCTTGCATATGTGGAAATATTTTGACAGTTTCGCGGTTCGTTAGAGTTTGCATATCACTAAAGAGAAGAGGGGAAGTGAGAGACTGCAAGGGAAGTGGAGGTGCAGAGACACATACACGGGAAATAAATGAAACAGATACATTAGTAGAGTGATCTTTAAAGAGGAATAGGAAGTAGAGGGGAGAGAGAGGTAGGTCTTTTCTCTATTATCCTTCTAAGGCTGCATTAGCAGCCTTCAAATCCTTTAACTAGCTCTTCATTGCTGTCAGCTAAGTCGCCATAACATGCTTCCACTCAGTTATCCCCTTCTTGTACTCCTCCTCCTCTCCTCACTGTGCTCAACTGCTGTCCAAGTGCTGCTCTTCTGCCGCTGACCACATGCTCGAATTCAGGCCAACAAAAGGCCAAACTCCCGCCCCACATTGACCCTTTCGCTCGCCCCGCTGTGGCCACTTTTATGTCGTCCCGTTTAGTGGTCACTTCACTTTCACAACCCTTTCTCGGCCTGGGCAGGCATATAAATTATATGATTTCTGCATTATTTTGGCGTAATGTGCACATTAACGACACACTCGAAATTATGTTGTTAATCGTGGAATGAGAGAATACGGGAATGGGAATGGCAACGGGTTGTTTCCATTACTATTACTATTACTGTTTCTGTTTCTGTTTCCAATTCTTTTCCGAGTTCGATTGCGATTTTTGTTTGGCACACCAAATTTATTGCCCCTTTTTGGTGGCCTTTTTATGCCATTTTTGCGTTGCATTTTTATGTTTTTTCTGTGTTTTATGCTCTGACAACATTAATTTTCCGGCTTCCCTTTGACAGACAGTTGACATGTTTACGGTAGACATTAGCGGAATTGCAAGATCGCTGGAACGTGAAATGATATATGGATCTATGCAGGGGCAGCTCTTTAACTAGTCCACCAGGCCATAAAGTAAAATATATCAATCGCTAAAAAGGGGTGCAGAATTGAGAAACTCGCGGGCGAAAAGGAATAACACAACTAACAAAAAATCAAGATTACTTACGACATATTTAAGGATTTATACCATATACAATCATGTTAAAAGTATTTACAATGTTCTTAATGAAATCATAATGTTCGACTGATTGTTTTTTATACCCTTCGACCATTGAAAATGGTCAAAAAAAGGTATACTAACTTTGTGCAGGCAGAAGGAGGCGTCGGAGACCCCATAAAGTATATATATTCTTGCTCAAGATCACAAGACGAGTCGATTGAGCCATGTCTGTCTGTCAGTCTGTCTGTCTGTCTGTCTGTCTGTCTTTACGCTAATTAAGTTTATTTCGAATGCCCATCGACCTCGCAAATCAAATATTTAATTTTGCAATTCGCTATATATATTATATACATATAAAAAATATAATTTTCTGATTTTCACATTTACTTAGCTTCCTGAAATATCTACATATTCTCTATATTTCTTCTTACTAGTTTTTTATCGATCCAAGTAGCACTTGACATTGAAGCTCTTGTTGAAATCTTAGGTCGAAACATTCATCAGTTCTCATTTAGTCGTTAGCACATTCACATTAGAAATTTATTTTTGTAAATATTATTATCAAAATTGCTTTGTTGTTAAATCCGAATGGAATTAGTAATGTTGAGTGTATTTTATTTTGTCCTTACATTCTTCCTCTTTGAGGCTGTAAAGGACTTTATAATTATCTTCACGGCTGTAAAGAACATTATAACGTCCTTCACAGCCTTGAATTGGAAGAATGTAAGGAGAAAATAAAACACGCTCAACATGGCACTCGTAAAGTTATGGAACATCAAGTTTTTTTCCTATTTTTAATGGTAATTGCCTACACCGTCAACCTAGTTCTGGATCTGTTTATTTAATTATTATTATTATGTCATTATTTTATTATTATTTGTAACTTAACGCCTCTCTTTGTTTATATCCGATATTTAGGACTTACTCAACACTAATCTTTGGATTTAATAAATAAGTTATCGAAAGTGTGGCGATAGATGGATCGACGTTAACGAAGCTGGGACGCAATGGCCCAAAGAAAGTGAACGTTAAGAAATATTAAATGGACTAAAATTATTATAAATAAAGACCAAAAATGTGTGCATTTGTCTATGTTCCATTACAAACTTCATACGTGTATGTGTATGTGTATGTCTATGAATTTAACAAATTAAACTACACGGGAACATAGGTCGAGGGGTATCGCACTTTTCTAACTGATTTCTTATAGTTATAGGAAATAGTTGTCTGATTCTTATGTAATCTGAATAGTAGTAGCAAAGCTACTTATAAGGCTGATTGATCGAGATAGTTCGAAAAATAATACACGTCTAGATACACATAATTATATCCACGATTGTTTCTATGGCACCTATGTCTGTATGTATATTTTATAGTTGGCACCTATATACATCATCAGAGCATATCAAACTTGTGTATAAAAGTGATATGTAAACGGTAGCTGCAATCCTAAGTAGACTTCAGTCACAGTCTAATTAGGACTGAAACTGTGAGAGTTGTAAACTTGAAAACTTGACAAGTTAAGTAAAGCTTACGTTGCTTAAAGTACCTCGAATTTAAGATATCCTCAAGTTTAATACTCGTATTAACTTCATTTGAAATTCCCTTGAATAGTTACACATTTGGTTGGGCAGAGAAATCAAATCAATGGCGAAAGGTCTTATAACTTTATTTGTGCCACTCGCTTGCGATAAGCGAAATAAATCTCCGAGTGTCAGAGCGAGTCACACATGTGTCACATGGGATGGGGAAAGGGAGAGGGGGAGTTAGCTTAAATGAAATAGCTTGAGTCAAAGGACAACTGTACCTCAACACAGGGGGAGGTGGGGGAGGTAGTGGAAGGGGGGCCGTAAAGAGTCTGTAAGATTTACCAAATATTGCACAATGATGGATCATAAATAACTTATGTGAGCCGACGGACGGAGGCAGCAAAACGAACGGCGAAAAAACGAAGTGACGTAACGCATAAGCTCGACACTCGTCCAGGCTGTGCCTCCACCCCCTGCCTGCCTTGGTCCAGTATCCTCCCCGGCCATTAAGCACAAAAGGATGACCCTTGATGCCGTAAAAAAGAACTGTCTGGACAATGGTCACTTGATGATGCGGGCGCGTCGTCGCCAGAGCGATTCCCATACAATCGTCACATATTCCCAGTGGACAGCAGCAGATAGAGAGAGAGAGAGGGGAGGGGGAGGGCGAGAGGGGAACTGGTAGAGATGCAGCTCCTCCCGTGGCTGTGCTGCCTTTTTACGGCACAATGTCCAAATGAACGGAAGCGACTCGTAAAACTAGCGAATTGTGAATTATGTTGCTGACATATAGTACTGTCACATGACCATCTACCCCTGCCCCCTCTCCCCATGTACCCCTCCCTCCACTTGCTGGCAGTCAATAGTTGACAATAAAAGCGAGCGAGAAATGGCATAAAAAACTGGTAGAAACCAAAGAGAAGAAGTCAACATACCCTGTAGAGAGTGCAGAGCAAAGGCAACTCTACTCTACCTTAACACATATCAACTAATATACCCCACAGTGCTGTTGTGCACAGGGTATAAATAGAGCCATTTGCCACACATAAAAACGCGTGGACAGTGGTCAGAAATGAAACCATTCCGAGCTGTTGTTGGCGTCTATTGAACTCCTGTTTTGACCAATAAAAGGTGCATTAAACAGGGCATTCTCCCACCTCGCTCCCCCCTCCACCATCACTGAAGAGGGCAGCTTAAGCAGTTGGCAAACATTGTCGTAAACCCGTTTTATTGTTTATTGTAAATTGCAAGCAATAAAAAACTTTTTGTGCCCCTCCCTGTTCTGCCCTCCACTGAGGTGTGACTCCTCACAGCGATTGGGGTCAATCGAAGGCACTTCCAGAAGGTATGTGGAGGAGGGGAGAAGTGCTGCCATTAACTGACATTTAAATATTCATTATAGCTAATGTAAAGAATGA
Organism: Zaprionus davidi; assembly: GCA_018903715.1. NCBI lineage: Eukaryota > Metazoa > Arthropoda > Insecta > Diptera > Drosophilidae > Zaprionus > Zaprionus davidi. The sequence continues at coordinate 4,706,959 of JAEIGL010000002.1, read as the reverse complement.
AGAAAAACCCGAAAGAAAAACAGCGCGAAGAAAGCAACAAACCGCAAAGCGTGGTAAATTTTCCAAGAAGAGGCACAAATTACTTTTAAAAGTTGCAGCCACAAAGAGGTAGAGAGAGAGAGGGGGAAGGGGAGCAGGGAAGACATTGAGTATGCACACGCCATAATCACATTAAAGCGTAAACGATATGCAAATGGATGCGCTGACAGGGAAGCCAGAAACTGGCTAGAAAACAGCCAAGAGCCAGCGAGGACTTGGAGACCAGGATATGCCTGCCAGGATGTGTTTACACACAAGGCCAAGGCGGCAGTTCATCAAAAATGCGCACGTGTAGAAAAGAACGAACGTAAAAGAAACTGTCGGAAAAACTAACCAAGACACTGTTAAAGTTTTTCCCAAGTCGAAGTCAGGAAGTGGCAGAGGATGTGTGTGAGTGCAAACATAATGCGCCGGTTGAGGTTTTTCTTTTGGGTAATCACGTCGCCACTTACGGCAGCAATTAGAGCAGTAAGGAGAAAAAGAAGGAGTGAAGACAGGGAAAGACAGAGAGAGAGAGAGAGAGAGAGAAGGAGAGAGAGTGAGGGAGACAGGTGATGCAGGGCCAGCAGTAATGGCAGCCATTTTAATTCAATAACAGTCAAACAGGGCCCACAAAGTTTCGCTACTCGCTGCGGTCTGCTGCCTAAAGTCAATTAAAATGGCTGAAAGCAACAAGATGCCAAAGGCTGAAGCAGACGCCCACTAACTGCTGCTCCTTCTACCTGCCCCCCCCCTGACTGTAGTAGTTTATCTTTAGCTCAACTTCTGGACAACTTCGCAATGCACTTCACATGTCTTCAGCAACTGTAAAGTTTGACTAAGGCAGCGAATCGAATCAGCAGCGCATCAACTCTCCCAACTAAGGCTTTTCTCCACCTACTGAATCTCTTCTTCTTCTACTAAGTCTCCGCTACTCTAACTGAGTCTTCCCTCCTCTCTTGTCCTATGCAAATCTGCATGGAGTTAACGTAAACATCGCATTGCCATTTCAATTAAATTATCAGCCCCGAAAAGAACAATAGCACTGCCACAGCCCCAGCCACAGCCAACACCTAAGTGCATATCCCAATTTTGGCTGAGACTGGCAAGCACCTAAGTCAACAGCAGCATCGCATTGTTGTGCGACTTAAGACTTGGCAGCACCATTGTGTGTGTATTCAACCCTGGCCAGAAGGATGCCGAGTAGAAAGCGCCAGGTTGAAATGACTTTTCGATGCGGTTTCATAACAAAACAAGCAACGAGACAATTTCATATGCAAATGACTCAAATGAATTTAATCAACAATTGTCTCTGTCTCTCTCCCTCTCTGTCTCCCTCTCTCTCTCTCCCTTTGTCTCTGTGCATTATTCTAATGAGTTTTTGTCAGGCGGCAGTTTTTATGTGCGCACATTAAGCCAGCAGCTCTTCAGCAAACGTTGCACTCGCACAGTTTGATAAGAACTTTTCAAATAAATGGCCAGCACGGGAGATTGCCACGAGACATTGCGCATACGACATGTAACACGCTCGCCATAACTAACGGCGTTTATAGCTCGACTTCCAGGCTGTTGTTGTTGCTGTGGCATCTCTGACCGCAGTAAACGTAATTGTCTGTGGGCAGCCAATAAAGGCAAACGGTCTGCGGGACCCTTGCGAGGCACTCGCACTTTATCCCGGCCATCAAAGACTGGACATGTTGCTGCAACAATGTTGCCACTGTTAGAGTGTGGCCACCCTAATCCCATCTTCGATTTGCATATGACGAACGGAGCGAGAGAGCGCTGTGTACTTGGCTTGGCGTTGCCTTCTTTTGTTGCTGCGCTGTTCATTTTGCGGCAAATGACCGGCAATTATGTTGTTGTCCGGTCGAGGGAGGAGTGGGTGGGGGGAGGGTAAAAGGGGTGTCAGTGTGTATGGCAAAAAGGGGTGTGTGTGTGTGTGCTGCTGGCCCCATTCAGAGACGTGTCGTGTTCAGCTTGTTATGAGACTGGCCAGAACATTGCATTGCATTCTTATTGACTCTAGTGCCACTTTGACTGCCTCCTGCTCCTGCCCCTGCCCCGCCCACTCTCTCCTCCCTCGGGGCAACATTGTTGTAGCTGAAAGTGCTTTTTATGCACTGCGTGGTGCGGTCGAGCAAGCGAAATTAAATTTAAATCGTTAACAAAAAGAGTTGCCAAGGGGGGCGAAGCCTTTTGCCATTTCATTGAGGGGTTGCAGATTCGAAATACTAAATTAGTAAAGTCTTCTCAAGAAGTTTGACATTGGAAAAGTAACTATATCAAGGTTTTTTTTATTTATTTTTTATTTATTTTTTTATGTATTTATTTATTTAACGTCAACTAAGCCAGTCGACTTGAAAGATTCGATTATTATATTTAAATTAAAGTTACATAAAATTAAGATTAAAAATATAAAAAATTTTAAAATTAATTAAGATTATATTTATTTATTTATTTTTTTTATTTATTTATTTATTTAACGTCAACTAAGGCAGTCGACTTGCAAGATTCGATTATTATATTATATTTAAATTAAAGTTAGATAAAATTAAGATTAAAAATATAAAAAATTTTAAAATTAATTAAGATTATAAATTTTTTAAATTTAGGCTGGGGAATATGTATAATATAATATAGGTTAAATATACTCGCAGTTCTCTCAGATTACTCCAGGTTATTTCCCACTCAAAGCAAATTTTCCGTGTCTTGTTTGCCCAACAAGATTGGACATCCGCCTGGCTCCCAATGAGATCATCAACGAGCCGCATAATTGATTTTCTGGTTGCACTGTTCGCTCGAGGCCCAAAAAAGCCAAAGAACAAATTTGAATAAAAAGTTAGCGGCGTGTCCTGTGCGTGCTGTGATGCGTGCGGGGCTGAGCAGCAGACGAGATTACAAGAAAAATAGAGAATTACACACTTGAATCCACTGAGCAGGGTGGCAGAGGAGAAGAGGGAGGTGGAGGTGGAGCTGGACAGTGTAGAGTGGGTGGATAACTGCCGCCTGCGGCGAAAGGAAATCCGCGCAAAAGGACACTAATATAAATAAAATTTCAATTACTCAACAATTAATTTAGTCTTGTGAACAATCGTCGAAGCGTTAAAAGACGCACAGAAGAGGACAGGAGTGGAGAGGAGAGGAGAGAAGAGGAGAGAACAGGACGGGCATCCTTGCTTGAAACTACTCGAGCGTGATTGCGCTGGGATATTTAAAAGTTATCACCAGCCAAAGGAAGTGCCAGCTGCGAGTGCCGAGAGTCCTTTTAATTGTGGCCCGAGCACAGGACACACAATTAGATGGCAACTTATTTGTTCTCTGATTATGAAGCGTTAAGCAAAACTGTCAACGTGCAACCGAGAAACGCAATTTATTGGGAAACTTTTAGGAATTCAACTACCCCACAACATGCCACTCCCCCGCCCTCCCTCTGTCTATGTCTCAGGCAACCCACTGTGTATCCTGCCTTGCAGCTTATCTCTTTGCTTCGTCACTCAAGCAAGTCGAGATGGAGACGAAGACACAGCAGACTCCGGCAAGAAGTCGATCTGAAGTTTGAGATAACGTCTACGGAGTGGCATTCTATGCCCCACCCCTCTTCTCTGCTGCCCCCTCTCCTGCTTGTCTAGGCGTCACGCACAAAGGACTCCGTCTCAAATTAGCAGAAAAATCTGTTATCCTTTCGTTTGGCTTGGCTTGCGGCGTGTTAATGATTTTTCTCCCCCCTCTCCCCTACCCTCTCTCTGTCACAGTCTTGGCAAAAGTTTTGGCCTTACAAATGAAGTGACAGAGCATATTTAAAATCAAACAATTTAATCCTGCGAGACAAGGCAGACAGGACGAGTCGTTGCACGTGAATTGTTGACACTGTCGCCTGCTTGTTTTTCCTGCCTGCAAGCAGCGTGTGCTAATTAGCAAACACAGCAAGCCACGCCCCCAACTCCTTGCAGGAAACGTCTTCAGGTTCAATTTGTGTCGCAGACAGACGTGTGAATGTGCGTGTGTGTGTGAGCAAGGATTGTCTCAGTGCTGTCTAGGCCTGTCTCCAGCTGTCCTGCTAAACAAATACGAGTGTGTGCCACCACCTCCTCCTGCTCCTGCTCCTCTTCCTTCTTCGTCTTATCGGGCCTTGCTTCAAGTGCTTGATTGGCACGTAATTTAGCACAGATGCTGAAGGAGTGAAGCGAGTCCTGAGGGAATACTATATTAAACTTAGTCTCAACTGATACCACACAATATTGTGATGTGATATGCATACGCTGTTTTATATTCCAGTTTAATCATCGCTAATGGCCAAGTGAGTTGCGCGTTTTCCTCCTGCTTTTCCGGGCAAATGCAACGCGCCAACCGCAAACATGTTGATTACACACACCCGACAAAACCGAACAAAAACCCAACACCAACAGCGAAACCCAACTAAAGCAAACCGATGCGAACCGCCAATATCAATGACCAAATCGAACGCAGAAGAAGAACCGCAATGCAACACATTGCAAATATTCGCAAAAGCCATAAACAAAATAAGTAACGTAAGCTGAAGTTGAGTATGCTGCACAGTGAGATACCCTGCACTGATAAGGTGCACATTTTTAACCTTTCACAGTCGAGTTTAGTCTGAAATCGAAGTAACGTAAGCTGAAGTTGAAGTATGCTGCACAGTGAGATACCCTGCACTGATAAGGTGCACATTTTTAACCTTTTACAGTCGAGTTTAGTCTGAAATTATTGATTTTTGTGTGTGTTAATCATCAGATTCGTAATTTGAAATATAACTATTTTAAATGAGGTATATAGGTTCCTCCATGCCAAATTTGGTGTCTTCAGCTCTTAAAATAACAGAGATCTACGCGTTCATACAGACAAAAAAAGGCAAAATTGTCTCGGCTGTTGATTTGCGCTGTCTACCACAGCTTCTACTGCCTGGCCTTGCTTGAGTATACCCTTTTTGTATCGTTTCAACGAGCATATGGTGTAATAAGTACACAGAGTGCAATGCTGGCCTGGTCCCTTTAGAGGACCCTCTCGCATTGTTGGGTGTCAGCTCGCTGCAATTGTTTGCCAAAAATATTTAAACCGTTATTTGAAAATTACACATAAACATATGGCAAGTGGGGGGGGGAAGGCAGAACAAGGGGGGAACTGACCACAGCAGCCAGTTCATATTGCGGCACTACCACAGAGGGTACTCCTACTTGTTAGTCAAGTGTGGCAAACTGCGGCAAAGTGTCATGTAGAAAGGGTACTCCAAGTGCGGTGCAGGGCGGAAAAATGCTGTCAATGTTTTCGGTTTTCACGGGTAAAACATATTTGCCGATGCATTTGGAAACATCATTAAGTTGGAAATTGTTGTGCCTCGGCGAGTGCAACGGCCTATGAAGGACCACACTGGGGATTGTTGGGCATGCGTGGGTCGTAGGTAGATGTGGAGAGGGGAAGGTGGAGGCAGAGGCAGGTCAAAGGCAATGAATTTTCATGAATGCAGTCAAGTCTATAAAAATTAATGCGAGGCAGTTGGTTGCAGTTGTCGAGTTGGTTTTAAATATGAGTTAAAAAGCCTGGAAAATGGCAAATGCAAAGGGCAAAAGGAAGCTGGACAAACAGTAGCAGAGAGGGAGGAGTAGGGGAAAGGGGCAAGAGTTGGTAGTGCTGGTTGGAGAAGGGCTCTTTGGACTCGTGTGGGAGGCTTATCAAATGGTCATTTCTGTTTGCATTTAATTAAAAATCAGACAAAAAGGAAGGACACGTGTCAATGTGTCACCAGAGAAAGAGACAAAGAGTGGGCAGGGAGAGAGAGAGAGGGAGAGAGGGAAAGGGGGCAGCAGCGCGATAAATCACGCTAAAAACAAATGCCGAGTAATTTATCAACGTCAACACGCGGCAAACACTCCGAAGGGAGCAAAAAATCGAAAGGATTAAGTATTCCTGGCCTGCTGCATAATTAAACGTATGCCACGCCCCCATTCCAGCCCCCTCTCTAGAGCATTATCAATGTAAATTGTGGCAGACACTGTGTGTGTGTTTGTGTTTGTTTGCGCATCTCAAGACTTTCGCCTAATTTCCAATTTAATTGTAGCAGGCAGCTTTGGTCACTTGGTCAGCCACACACGCACAACCAACACACACACACGCACACACACATGGCTTGTTTGCTTGCGTATCTGTTGTGTGTTTATCTTGGGGGGAATGAAAAGGGGGGGCAAAGTTCACTAAATTGCATTTCGGCACGCAATTAGTGGTTCATTTGCTGCGTGGCTGAGCCTCCTCTGCTTCTGCCTCTGCCTCCTCATCCTCGCCTCGTCTCCTGTCCATCTCCATGTTCTGTTTGCCTGTTTGTCCTGGCGCTTCCTTGCTATTTGCTTTGTGCGCAAACTTAATTTCATCTTATTACGGTGCAGAAATTTTGCAATTTCCGCAAATGCCCAAAACCCAAGCCGGACTGGTCAGCCGAGCCTCAACTGCGTCTTCCGTTTACCTTTGCCCGGAAATGGAAAATACTTGTAAGCAGCCCCAAACTCAGTTGCTGCTAGTTGAAGTGTTTATTGGCAGAGTCCCTCAGCCTCGTCTTGAGTTGCCTCATCTTGAGGTGTTGCGTCTCAGCCGCAAATCTCTCAAGCCAAATTCGACTTGCCTTGCCAAGGTGTCTTCAAGCTGCAATCCTCAATCTGAACTGCTTATAAATCTAAATTGTCTGATTTATTGCTCCCTCTTTCTTCTTCTTCTTCTTCTTCGCAGAACACTCCTAAGTAGCGTGTTGCCATTTCCCAGCGAGTTTTCCCTGCTTTTTATGGGCGTAAACAAAAAGCAGAGCAGCGCTTGCAAAAGCTAATTTAATTAAAAGAAAATGCAATCAAAAAGGCCATTTGCTAGCTGTCTCCCTCCCTCCCTCCCTCTCTCTCTCCCTCTCTCTCTGTTGTGCGTGCTGCCTTGCAATTTGAGGACACTTTTTACGACCGCAAAACAATGAGGAAATGCAACTGCAGCAACGGAAACAGGAGCAGGACAACAGGAGCTGGATGCGCCTTGCGGTTGATGCGATTTCGCGCACATTTATCATAATTTCACACGCAGCCCTCGACGAGCAGTCACAACAAGGACACACTCTCCTACTGCTGCTTCTTCTTCTTGGGCTTGGTGCCGCATAAAAAATATAAATTTAAGTGCAGCCACTGAGAAGGGAAGGGAAATAGGGAAGAGGGGCGTGGAAATTGCATTTCGCCTTTTACGAGCAAACGACATTTATGACAAGCTACAGAAAGGAACAAGGAATAAGGGAATGGGAACGCAGTAACCCATTAAAACTATTCGTAAACACACCTCGCCGAGGTACGCAGAGAGAGAGAGAGAGAGAAAGAGAGGGAGCCGCCTGCTGAGCGATAGCACGCAGATCCAGCAGATCCTGGAGGCGACTGGCGCCAACAACAATGTTTGAACTGGTTATTAATATTAACGTAGCCATAAAACAGCCGAATGTGGAATTGGTAATAGGAATAAACAGGGCAAGTAGTGCAAAAGGAAGGTGGACACGACTAGCAGATACCTTTTGGAATAAATAAATCAACATATGGATTGTAACTGCACATAAAAATAAAACATTCTAGCTTTAAAATAACACTAGCAATTTGGTTTTTTGTTTTACTAAGGCGAACGGAGGGCGTGGCTAAGTTCTAAGTTCTATTATTCTGCGTACTATAATACTACATATTGTCTGCAAATTTAGTAGCGCTAGCTTGTATAGTCTCCCAGATATAGGTGCTCATACGGACAGAAAATTCAAAATTTATTTATTTATTTATAGTAGTCATAGCTCGTTTAGTCTCCCAGATATAGGTGTTCATACGGACAGAAAATTAAAATTTCCTTATTTATTTATAAGTTGCTATGCAAACACATTAATACACCCTTTCTGCCGCACAGAGTCTAGGGTATACAAGTAATAAACCTAAAAAAATAGCCAAAAAAAACTGCCAAAAATAAGAAAGAAAAGTCGCAGCCGTAAAAATCAAAATAATAAAATTACTTTTTATTTACTTTTGCCGGGGCTGAAGACGCCGTAGATCTGCGTAGGTATTATCAGACACGTTTTCCGGTAATTGAAGTGTTTGTTGTTACCCTCGTTGTTGTTGTCTCTGGCAGCTGCTGTTGCTCTCTCATAATTCTCCACTTGTGACAAATCAACGCCCTCTTGTAGCGGACTTCCTGCTGCTTCCTTCTGATCCGCTCCTGCTCCTGCTACTGCTTTTTACGAGTGTGTGTAGTTTTAGTAGTAGTCCTTGTTGTCCTGCCCTCACTGTTGTTGTTGTTATTGTTGTTGCTTTATCAAAAGTAATTTCGCTTTTATTTCCTTTGACTATTGCCAGCGATTTCCGTTTTTTCCGTCAATAATTTCATCTCGTTGCTTCTTCTTTGTCATAAAAAAGTGGCCAATGGCAAAAAACTGTTGCAAGTGACGGAGTTTGTTATCCGAGGATGTGTATCTTTGTTGTTGTTGTGCCATTTGATGCATGCAATATGCACAAGTTTCCTATTTCAATAAAAATGCTGCTCATTCTGGATATAAATCTATGAAACGAAATCTCCGCGCTCGTTCATGATATCATAAAGTTGCCGCAGCTTGTCAAGCACTACGGGATATTGTTTAGTTTTATCTGGACAACAATGTAACTAGCTGTACCTTGTTTAAGATATTCATAAGACTGTTGAGACTGCAACTGATGAATGTCTTTTCGCTTTCAGCAAACACTTTCCCAGCATCTTCAACAATGACAGTCAATTAGCACCTCTATAAGGCGCAATTTTCCGCGCTTGCTTGGCACAGAAGAAGGTCTCGAGACTTCAGGCAAACCGCAAACTGTGCCGTACCTGACTGACACAGGACCTTCATCCTTCTCTCCTTTTATTAGCTGACATATTTATGCATACGATTAACATTAAAGTTGATGCAAACTGAAATTCGCAGGATGCGAATTCGCATCTGCAGCAGAAAGGGACGCGCGCCTCCGTGGCTCATTAATTTTTATATGCACTGTGCGTGTGTATGTGCCAGTGTGTGTGTGCGAGTGTGTGTGTTGTGTGTGCATGAGTTTGGTTGCAATAAAAACATATTTTATTAGTTGCCACACAACGGCGCAAAAAGGCTGCCGACTGCCGATGCCTTTTCTGCCTATTGCCGACTGTGACTACCCCAGCAGGAGGATCTCACCACCGCGTTGTCATTGCGCTCTCTCTCTCTCTCTCTCTCTCTGAGTGACTCTCTGGGAGCGATGATGACTTGCTGTCAGCATAAATTCATTATTTATGGCGCAATCAATGCGAGCGAGCGCATGTCAAACACATCAAAATCATCAGCAGCTCGTCAGGCCAAGGCGACTGCGACCTCCTCGCCCGGAAGTTTGTTTATTTTATAGTTTCGGCCGCCGTCGCAGGGACGCACGGTGCGAAAATTTCGCAAATTCTGCAGCTCCACGGGAAGTCCGGGCGAGGTCCTGGCGGGGTACTGGTGTCGTCAGTTGCGGCTCATGTTTGACAGTTCGCGCTGGCAAATTTGAATCTGTTTTATGTGACACCTCATAATGGTCAACAGACGTCAGACGTCGACGATACCCTGTTATGGCAGTGCCAAAGGGGGCATATATGACAGAAGGTGCTGCACACTGCATGTGGCAGTGCAGGGCATGCACAAGGGGACACACTCTGCCGTCTTCACTCTCCTCTATTTGCATTCCACGGGGTGCGGGGATATTGCCCATAATTCACTGCTGTGCGGCGATTTGTTCAGTTGGAGGAGTTGACACATGACTTTAATGCCTTTAAGGACACTATTATCCTTGATATGATACGCAGCCATACTCCGCACCGGGGCCAAACAAACTAATTAAATGCTCAACTGGGCTGCCAGGCCCGATGATGAATGGCTACGTGGACAGCATCCTGTGCTTGGTTGGATCTACCCTCGCAGTTCCACCCTGCAATTAATATGCTCTTGATCAGGAGTGGGGGGGATAATACACTTCCATCATCATCATCATCTCGAACATCTTTGCGTGATTTGCGCACCTCAAGGAAGCACTCCCCCTCCCCCAATCTCCCCCTGCTGCCTCTTCCTCTTCCTGCCTTGTAATGCGTCATTCTGGTCTAGCTCTATCAATGTCCTGGCGCGTATGCGGTCACGCATCACACTGCCTGTCATAACTCCCTCCCCCCCCCCCTTGTTGTTGTTAAATATTCATGCGAATCTGGGCGCTGTCAGCTCCGTTTTCCTTGACTTCTTTTAATGATATTTCAATAATTAATGTATTTTCTTTCCCATTTTTTCCATTTCCGTTTTCCTTTCCCAATTCGCTTGTGTGCGTGTCCCTTCAATTCGTTTTCATTTTCTTTCTGTTTTTTTTTTGCTGGCTAGACTTTTTGACTATCCCGTCAGGATCATCAATCAAAAGGCATTTTTAAATGTTTCGTTTAGGAACTGCTTGTCGCGGCTTATAAATGATGCTTGTTGGACGAGTTCTCGTCCTCCTTTCGAGGGTTTCCTGATTACTTCTGGGCGTTTGGCGAGCAGCCTTTTAAATGACAAATTCCCATTTATTTTAATAAGTCAAAATAAGTCGCAGTCGCTAATGTTTCTATTGCGTGAAGGTGGAAGAAGTTTCCATTTACAGATCGAACGAAAGGTTCCTTCGCATTAATTCCAAGCGTATGATTATAATCTGCGATATACCATAATCACATTCTCTCTTAAATTGCATCATATTATTTTCTTTTTTTCTTTCTTTCGCTCTGCACAACTGTCATAATACTCCCCCCTCCCTCATCCCTGAGGTCCTTGCAAATCCCTTGCCCAAAGCACTGTCCATAATTCGTGTAAAAACATTTCTGCGTCGTCGAGCAGCTCGGGCTAATGTCATTATGCTGCCATTAGTTGTTGACTGATTTGACTTAATTTAATTCTGGGCTCAGAGTCCAGAAAAAAGGAACAGGACGGAAGCAGTGCCAGGGTCGAACTGCAGACCCTTTGCTAAATGTTTCCCTATAGAGCAGCGGGTTTAAGAGTATTTCTTCACTTTTAATACCCTGCTTACATTGAAAATGGTCAAGAATGGGTAGTAGAAGGTCTGATTAATCTCATAAGGTATATTTCTTCATTGTCAACATAAATTAAGTTGATTCATCCAGTCTTTCAATCTGTTTGTCCGTATGAACGCGGAGATCTAAGAAACTATACGAGGAAGGCTTACTAAATTTGAACTGAGGACTCCTAAACATCAAATGCAAGTAAAACAAACCTAAAACATTAGATGCCAGGCTTATCGCAACTGACAAAATCGATTACAAAGCGCAGTAATAAACAGTAAATTATCTGGTTAAACGGTATTTTACTTTCGGGTGCGGTACATTGTAGTTTTCTTTACTTCTTTCTTCTTTTCTGCTTTGCTTGTGCTCTCTGTGTTTTTCGTTCGTCGTTTTGGGTCTCTGCTAATTTCTTGATTCGTTTCTCGAACTCGATCCCAGCTGGACCAATCCCAGGACACCGCTAGAGCAGCGCACTAATCTCATAATTCGTTTGGGGCCACAAGCGGAATTGGTCAAAAAGCCAGGGGCATTGGGTGAGAAATCGCAACAGATACCAATCTGAAGAGTTGCTCCCGTAGTTCTTGGAATTTATATCAATAAAGGATCACGCAGAGTGAGCTTCACTTGGTATCCGAATTAGAAACGCTTTGTGAACTAATTAACAGCTGAAAAGTTTGCCAAGTTCTTTGCCAAGTATTGTTGTTGTAGTTAATCTGCTTGTTCTGGTTGTTTTAGTTGTTGTACTAACGGTTTTTCTGTCTGTGATTTTTACAGCTTTACAAATCGCGCGGAAAAGTTTTTATTGCGTGTGGCCCAACAAGTTGTCAAGTGTGCGGAGTGGGGGGAAAACATAATCATAAACTTGTCTCAATTATTTCTCGTATGCCACGCCCCCTGCACACTCCCCTGGGCAACACCCTGCACAGAAGCATTTAGCCAACTTTTGTCTGCTGAGACGTTAATTAGTTTTGTTTGGTAAAGTGAAAAATTTTGATTTTTTGCACAGCGCCAAAACTTTTATGAACTTTCCGCCGAAAATGTTTGCCAATCAAAGTGAATTGAACACACAGGACACGATGTGCTGAGTCCCGTCCTGGATGCAGGATGCACTTCGTCTGATTGCAGCTGCATAAGTGCAAAAGTTTAATTAAATGACGGCGGCGGCAACGTTACCCAACCCTCTACCCCCTGCCAACCTCTCACAAATGGCGCTTATGATGAGCCCCCAGGAACTGCCAGGGTTCGAGGCAGGGTCTCTGCATTTCCATAAGTTTCTCACTTGGCCGAGGCAAAGTTAAAAATGCAAACTGTTTTGTTAGCACCTAATTTCCAACATTATCAAACGGGGGCCAATGTGCAGTTGCAAATTTTCTCTCTGCATTTCTTTTGCATAATTGAATTGGCGCCTTTGGGGCAAATTTTGTGAGCTTGGAAACTCTGACTTGCTGCCACACGCCGTGTTAACAATGCAAGTGAAAAACTTGAGGGGTAGAAGCAAAACTTTAATATTAAATTTACTTTAAGTTGTTTAAGGACCTTCACCTTGCCATCAACATGAAATCGTTGTAATATGGCTTGAAAAAGTAAGTAATATTATACTTTTCCAATCATTCTGACACTTATTAGCTTGTTTAATAATACAAGAATGTGGAGGAAAATCAGCAATGTATTGCAATGCACAGAAACGTAGATACTACCAATATTCCAGAACACCTTATGTCCTAAGCTTCCCGTGCAGATCCCATGCTTTATGTTTTGAACCTTAAATTAAATGTAAATTTTAGAGTACTACATAATATAAATATGTATGATTTTTTTTAGCTTGTCGGGAGAGGTTGCTGTTAATTGAATATATTCTCGTCTATAAACCATATTATTATTATATCAAATTTGTATTCATTCTCATTATCGTTATCATCGCTAAACTTGCTTAAGGTAAGGTAATTCAATAAATTATTATACCACGAGATAAACTGATATAAATCCAGCATTATGTATTGATTTCCTGTGTTATGTATCTGAAAACGTCGTCTACGGACAGAGTGGATATAAATTCAACTCGCTCGAATGCCGTCGGCAAATGCAAAACTGACTACACAGAGATCTCCTTTGTTACGCAGAGAATAATATATTATTCCAACCGAACAATGTCAGATATAAATAATGAAAATATATACGCAAGAATGCATGTGCTTCTCTTTGATTCATTTATTTTTCGATTTTTTCTGATTAATTCATTTCCTACGTTGATTTATTTTGCCCGCCAGGTTTTTCTAAATGCTGAAAAAGATATCATGCATAAAATGAAATAGAAATCAGATTATTTAATGTTTTTTTCGTTGTTTTATTTGTTTGTTAAAAATTGATACAATTTTTCCAAACCTCTTAAGTAATATAATATTATTAGGAATTCTGTATAATCTTTCGTCAGAACTTGTACAAAATGTTCTTATTTCGAGTTTATCAATACAACTAATAAAAGTATTTCGTTTATCAAAGTTCAATACATATTTAAAATCAAATATATCAAAAATTCTGTTCAACTTTGAGCTATTCTTTCTTCTTTCTTGAATCTTCTGCCGATGTCGTAGAAACAAAACCATTATCACAATCGCTTTGATGAGTAAACTTGGGAGGCTGCTGATAATCTGTTTCTGTTATCTTTATCAGTACTGGAGAACATGGGGGAATATGAAGTGCATCCTGCCAATGACCGATGACTTCTGTGGGCTATTGTAGTTGTTGTTGCGGTTAGAGTGTTGTGGTTTACTCAGGTTGCGAGTTCACTGCGATGGTTTGCGCCACTTGCCGCACTTGCGACCCGCCCGCTGGAGGCACTGACTGGTCGAGGACTCCATCAACTGGCGGAGTGTGTTGAGCACCACTGTGGCCATTTGCCAGTGGCGCTGGCGGAGCAATTGCTGCTCCTGTTCGCGCGCCTTCCGCAGCAGCGTCGCCTGGTCGGGAATGAAGAAGGCCACGGCCATTGCTGTTGTTGTTGTTGCTGCTGTTGTTGTTGTTGTTCCTGTGGTTGTTCTCTTTGTCTCCAATTGCACAATTGTTTGTAATTAAAATTGTCTTTTGCTTCCTTTCTTTGCAGATGACTCAAGACTTTCTCTTTGCAGATTCACGCGGGGGGAGCCACACACAATGAATAAATTTACTACACAATTCTTTGTTGTTGTCGCTGCGCTGCTATTGCTGCTGCTGCTGTTGTTGTTGTTACGCACACGTCAAATTGTTTCGTCGTGTTTCGTTGAGTTCGTTCACTTTGTTCTCCTGCCGCTGCTCTGCTATGCCTTGCTTCGTTCGCTGCTCACGTCTGCTCGCTTCGTTGGCTCACTTCAAACTGCCTGTCGTGTGCGGTACGTCGCCCCTTTTTATAAGCAGCGCTCTCTCAACACAGTGGCTGCGCTGCTCTCTCAGTATTCACTCTCTTGTTCTGGCTGCTGTGCGTTGGCGCTCTCACTTGCTCTCCCCCTCGCTCTTGCTCTCTTTCTGATTTGGTGTCCCGCTCTGCTCGTCTGCCTCGATTGCTCTCGTTTGGCGTTTTTTGTTTTGGTATTTTTGTTGACATCGTCTCATTCGTGGCCAAAAAAAAACAGTGTTGCCAGGCCGTGCTTGGTGGTTTGAGTGGGGGTGGCCACCTTGCGCCTGTTGCCAAGTGCCTGTCAGGGTGTGCGTGTGTGTGCGCGTATGTGTGTGTTTGTCAGGTTGTGTAGGCTGACGCGCCTTTGTGACGAGAAGTACAGTTAGCATATTAATTGTATTAAATCGTCGCCGCACGACAGCGCTTCATCTGAAGAAAGAGCGAGAAAGAATGAGAGAGCGAGAGAGAATAAAAGAGAGAGAGAGACAGGTAGAAAAAGAGACACGAAGCAAAGGAATGAAAAGAAAGGGAGCCAATTGAAATATGGGCAAGTGGGCAATGTTACAATATCTACTATAATTATTATGTATCTGTAGCTGTAAACAAATGCACAATGTATACAGATATCGTATCTATATCGAGGTCTCATCTCTTTTTGACGAGCCTTTCTGCCATATGTGAATTTATGAGTGTTCTACAAGTGTTTTCCACAGCATTTCCGACAAGTAGCAAAGGCTTTATGCATAGACTCTGATATTAATGTGTATCTGTCATAAATGTGTATATAAAATATATAGTATATCATAACAATTAGTATATTTTACATAGGTATTTTATACAATGGGCTCGTCACTTTGTCCCTACTAAATATCATCTTGTTTGTTTTCAATTCGCTGAAATTTCTTATTCACTGAAGCGAGTCAACACGAAATTAACAATGTATAATCCTCAACAATCAAACGCATGATGATTTCCGAAATTTCAGATTAATTGCTTTCTCCGAATGTGAAATAATTCAAAGAACTTATGAAAGCTCCAGGTCGATTACTTCATTCATCGGTTTCATTCAGTAAAGTAAACATAATGTGCTAACCACATATAGCTCACTATTTAAAATAAATACAATATATAGAAAATTTGTTATGAGAAAGTTAAAACCTATATTATTTATACAGGAAAACCACATATGATTAATACCATCCCTCTCTATTTATAAGAAATTATACTAGTTACTCATATTTTCTTGTCGGCATTTCAGAACTTGGGAAATATGGATCATACTTAGGGAGACATATTTAACTTCGCGGCAATGATGTGTTGGGATGTCTATAAAGGTTTCTCTCCTGATGATATCATGCCCAATGGCTGTTTACTCATTTCTTCCCAATCCGAGTATAACTGGCCACTGTTCGCTGGCCTAACTCCACCCACAAGGGCGTCAGAACTGAACAGAACCGTCTACTTTGTGTCTCAAGTGTCTGGGTCGTTGCACAGTTACACAACACTCACTTAGGGGTTGCTCGCTCAGCTCTGCCTCAGTCTAGGTCTATTGTTACAAGAAGAACTACTCGCCGCTGGCACAGAGATTTTCTTTCCCATTCGCACACATAGTTTGCTTTTTCGTTTCCTTCTTGGTTTTCCGGGTTCGCAGCAGGCAGCATAAATCCAGCAGGGCGTGGCTTATTTTCCTAACGCCAGCAACAACCTTTTCTCTTTCGCTGTAGCCAATGAGCCAACCGAGTTGGAGTTGGCTTCTTTTATTATATTTATTTTTGGCTACTCGATGTTTTGAGGGCGGAGCTTGGCTCGAGCGCTGGCACAATGGGCTACCTTTTTTTTTTCTTCGGCTATGGAGCCGTGAATCAGCGGCCCTTGGTGGAGTTTTTGAAGCCAGAATTTTGGGCTATTAACTTCCTCAAATCTGTTTTGCCGTCGGTAAATTGTGTTTGATGAGACCGATGTGTGAGAAGAAGTAAATGAAGGCAATCTTAGGTATGATTAAGGTGACATTAATACAATAAATAATAATACAATTCGTGATAAAACAAGTAATCTTTATCGATTATAGCAACAACATCAAGTTTATATATACAATATTAAGTCCCCTGTTGCCGCGTATCAAAAATATACGTGTATTCTTTGTAGTATCATCTGCATCTTTAATGTGATTCCAACTTTCTCCATCTGTAGAATCATTCCTTAAGAATACCGATAAAAAAAAGAGTTCAATGAAGCAGAAGAAGGGTTCTCAATCGATTAAAATCTTGAATCTCCTTGAAGGACTAGATTATGATACTGGCTAATGGACTTTCTTCACGCTGTCCATGCGGGTAATTATTGCAATGATTCTTTAACTCGCAGGGTGGTTCTGTTTATGGAACCCTTATACCATTGTTGTCGCTATCAATTTGCATAGCTAATTGCATGGAAGTGCAATCATAAAGTTTCAATTTGATTTTCAAACTTTGCTTTAGTGAATATGTCAAATTAGCTTTTAATTGAGTTTTCAATCTGCATGTCAAATGACCCACATGATCACAATTTTGACACGTGTGACCCACCAACCCATTGCATTGCATGATTCGTATGTCAATCGAGTTATTTACCACATTACATTCATGATGATTTACATTCAAATAGCTTCCCAACAAAACCACATATAGTACAACCAATAATACGATTATTCTCTTAAATATTTCATCAGTTAAGTTTTCCTTGCGTGGGTTGCCGTCTGCCCCTCATACTCATCACGCGAGAGGCCTGAGCTTACTCAGCTCGTGACGCAATGACCAGCGACCAGGGACTGCCTCAAGGCAGGTTAAAATACAACATCCGATTAACTTACATTATAATGTGAATATGCATGTATTGTATACGAATACTCTCCTTTTCTTTGTTAACAACTTCTTGCTCTCGGAAACCGGATCCCTTTGAATTTGTCACCTGTTCTTGTTGTGTTCATTAAATTTATCCCGTTATATCAGGCTGCTAATGAGTAATTTAAAGATTTCAATGACTTGCGCAATATGTTTTTCCCTCTTTGCTCTCATTCCAAATAACTTTCTCTTTTCTTGCCAAAAAAAGAACTAAGTATAGCCCACTATATGTACTTAAGTTTGTATGTACATAAATGATATACATACATAAGGTGCTAATTGGCAGCTACCTTGACATGTCTCTTTATGCCGTTCTCATCTTAAGTTATTGTAATAAATTTATTCATATACCACAACATATCAACTCTTAATTTGATCGCATCTTTCCCTTCTCCCTCTTGTCACCTTCACAGTGTCTGTCTCAATTGTGACTTGTTTCTTCTCTAACTTGCAATCTCTCAACGCTCATTCACTCTGTCTCTCCCTCTCCTTACTTGCTTCTTCTGCATAGCATGTAATTTGTATGAAACTTCTTACGATCGCTCTTCACTGGTAGCTCAGTCTCGCAGACAGAGGGACAAACCCTCGTCTACTGTCTGCTATATTTCTTCTTATTTGTTTTCCATTTAGAAAGCACCGAAACAAAGACAACTGCCGGGTGATCCACCCGATCCCATTCCGATGCGATCTGTTGGGCATGGGTCATTAACTCGCCGGATTTTGTAACGCCTGTCAGTGAGCGCAGCTTGCTGTCCGACGCTGCTTAGACGAACGATCTACCAAGTGATCGCGGAAGCTTCGAAGCAGACCGTCTAACCAGCCTGCCTGCCAGTCAGCCGATGACTCATCCGAGCATTGCACTTGGCAGTGGGAAACTTAGGTAGCCCAGGAGGGGGGTGGGGTGAGGGAAAACATACCAACGAGACCCATTTAATGTTGTTTAACGACTGTTTGCGGTGTGTGGGGTTTCGTCTTGCCAGAGAATCGGTTTCGGAGTCGGAGCCGGGGTCGGGGTCGGGGATATTCGGTCGGCTCACACACACTCAACGCAAAAAGAAGATACAAGACGATGTGCCGATAAGATTGTTATGGCCCCCAAAAACAGATGTGGACCTGCGTCGGACCCTTTTGTCCGGTTTGTTTAATTTATTTGATTGTTCTTTTTCTCCTTCTTGCTTGTGTGTCTCAGTGTGTGTGTGTATGTCTTGGACTTGTTCAAACATGTCAGTGCCTTATGCCCGTTTTGATTTGAGTGATTTTCGCTCTTCTCCATAGATTTTTGAATAGATAAGAGTTCCCTCTTCCTCACTCTCTACAGTTCTCACTGATTTTCGCCTTGTCGAGAAGGTGCGTGCGACGTGCAACGAGTTGTCCAATAGTTCTCGTGTTTCTTCTTGTTTGCTCATGTCATTATTTGTCTATCGTCTTAGTAGTTGCACCAATATTTTCCTCAGGGGCAGTAGTCGAGTCGAGTTAGGTAGACTGTGCAGTGCCCAGTGGAGTGGGAAGTGCCGCATGAGTCATGCTGCGGCAGGCCGAGAATGCAAGTGGAAAATGTGCGGCAATTAGACTTGATTGTGCAAGTAGCTGAAAGTGCTCTGGCCAGATTTATAATCAACAAAAGAGTGTAAATCAGTAGATTCCAAAGAAGGTGTAAAGTAGATAAGCGAATGGAGTTAGAAACATAAAGAAAGCGTTAAATTATTAAATATTATCATTAAATTCAGGCAGTTCCAGCGTATCATCATTATCCATTTATTTTGTTGCTCATTCCTTTCCCAATCAATTGCCTAATTAATAATCCAAACGAAAGTCCCCTCGCGTCTATCCCCAATTGGAATCAATTTCATTTGAGTGCTCGCATATTCGATTTAAATAAAACTCGGAGAATTACGATAATGGTTTCCGCGGGCGGGTTAAGCGCTAAATTAAATAAATTACATAAATTATATAATTTAATTTATATTTACGAGCCATGCGAGGCTATAAAAACGAGCATGGATAGTATCGTAACGATTTCCTGTATGACGTACACGCCCAGACAACGCGGCGTCCTCCTGCTCCCCCTCCTGCTCCTCCTGCTACCTCGTATAGCCCGATCTATTCAAATTTCGGCTTTATCAATTTAATGGCAAAGTGTGTGAGAAAAGTCTGGTAGCTGGTGCTTTTTATATACTTTGATTCCGATGCTGAGTTTAGTTTTATAGTCGCGCATCTTTTACGACCACAGCCGAGCACGATAAGGGCCCTGATAAGACCCCCTGCTCCCCACAAACCCGTTTGGAGCTTCCCTTTTGGTTGGCAAATTTTTTAATGCGCCATTTGCATTGGCACATAAAAGCCAACCCCAGCCCCCACAGCATGCAAAAAGTGGGCGGGGCAGCAGCCCAGTCTCATAAAAGACAATTCAAGGCGCCATGTGTTGCATACTTCACGCCGTTTTAACCCGCAACGCATGAGATGCGGCACTATAACAGAAATAACTGTGACAAGGAGAGGAAGTGAAGAAATGAAATGAGAGGAAAAGAGGAAGAGAAAGGGCAGATAAAAGTGAATGAAAAGCAAATGTAAACACATATCAAAGGCAACTTGCACACTTATAATGAGTCCTTATGAATAATATTTCCTGCGCCCGAGTCCGATTTATGCTTTCTCTACGATTTAATCGGTTTCTCTCTCGTCATATGTAAACTTGTGTAATCATTTTTGATTGCCGTCGAGTGAAATTAATTTTAATTGCTGTCTCCATGCGATGTGACGATCCCTCGACGGCATTAAAAATGCTCAACGCCTTTTCTGGCCTATAAATTTGAATGGCAATTAAGGCGCGAAGCCGAGGGAAGCCCAGAGAAGCCGAGGCAAACCGAGGGAAGCCTTCGCGTGAAGGTGATAAAACTCGTGTAGCCCTGCGTACAGCACTCTCTCTCTCTCTCTCTCTCTCTCTCACACACTCTCTCTCTCTGTACTTGCTGCCCCTGGAGATATTTTGACAATAACTCATAAAGGCGTTTTAACTGCCCAGCGCGGACTAATGACCAGACTCCTCGCCGGGTTGGACTGGCGCAAATTGCGCGCAATTAGTGCGCAATATCTGAACGCTAGGTGGCGCACAGCTGTGCTCGCCACACCCACCACACACACACACACACTCGCATACTTGATTAGCACTGAGTGCGTGTGTGTTTTGGCTTTGTAATTGCTTTTTGTAATTTATTCCCGCAAAAGTTGTCAGCATTTTGTCTCCATGCGTCGCCGTCTCTGTGCCACACTGTGGCATCCACCCACCGCTGCCGATGCACTTTGTCCATCATTATGACAGCTGCTTGACGACCAGGTCGGCCTCGGGTTTGGGCTTCAGCTGATTGGGCAATTTTTCTTACCCAGTTGCGGCTAATTCGCGTTGTGAATGCGCTTTGTGACACTCGACATGTGCCGAGTGCGAGTGCCGCGACACAGATGCGACCAGCACTACCAGGACTGCGCTTCGTCATGGTGATGCCGTCGACTCGTCAGACCCAAATTGATTTTAATGACTTCTCCCCCCTTTTGAAAGACGTGGAAAGGGGTCAATGTTATGTCACACAGCGTGTAATAATCCCGTCTGCTGTTTAGCTCTGTCAGTTATATCCGCATCCTGAGCTCAAGTCAGCTTCGACTGATTTGGCTGCTAATCTCAGCTGTTTGCCAATTAACTGACATTTAGTAAACTCACTGCTGCAAGTGGAGAGAGCACATTACAGAAACTACCTCAGACAATGCCGGGCTACCTCTTCTCCACTCCTTATTCTCATTTACCTTCTCCCAATCCCCTTTTGCTCTACTGCAGTACAACATTTTTGTTATAATTATGGCAAGCAACGAGGCGTGTGCGTATGTGGTCCACCCAAAAGTTTTTCATATACAGTAGACACTGACAAGAGGCGCACAATATCATAGTAGTCAGTTTGTCTCTATTGGGTATCCCACTGCTGACCGTAAACCACATTGCGTAAAACATGACAGAAAAAGTTGTTTTCAATGTGGTATTTGTATGTGGAGCTTCTGAAGAACCAGCAGAAGGAAATGCTGAAATGAAAAGTACCCTGTAGAAGGTGCAGTTTAAAGGTTAACATGTAGAGGATACTGTGTGGAAGGTACCATGTCGGGGGTACTGTGTAAAGGGCACCCTATATAGGGTAGAAAGCATGCAGAAAGTACCGGGTCTAGTGTAGTATAAAAAGGAAACCATATAGCAAAGGTTGTACGTGCGAAGAATACCGTGCCGAGGGTTCCCTGTAGATTGTAACACAGTTAGGGTACCTTATAGCGAGTACCGCTTGAGGATACTAGGAAGAAAGATACAAAAAGAGGACACAATGAAGATATCATCTTCCGTGTAGAGGATTCATTGTAGAAAGTACCAAAGAGAGGGTGCCATACAGTGAGTATAGCGGGTACCACACATAAAATCAAAATTATGAGGGTTGCGTGTAGTGTCCACCTTTAACAGAATTTATGCAGAGTTTATTTTAAGGCTCTGCCCAACTAACTGGACTGTGAGAAAGGTCCACGAAGGACCAATTTGAGTGACCACACTGTGTAGAGGGTAGAGCAGAAAGCAGAAGGGCCCTCCACGCACTTGTTGGCCACAGCCTTTTAGCGCCGCAGACTTGTACAGAACGTGCACAGAGGTTGGTTTGAGCGTGTCCGTGCAGGTTTATTCATGCACAAATTGTTCAAAGTGGATTCTGTGCAGGCTGCACTCGTTTCTCTCTTGCAGAGTTTTGTATTCATTTCGCTTTTTGAATTGTTGCAAACGCGCTTTTACGCTTTTGACTTTACTTTACAGCGTTGCTTTTGATATTCCACTTGTTGTTGTTGGTACAGTTGGCTCTGTTATTTTTATTGTAATCGCATTAAGTGCGCTTATTTAACGCAAATCTGCCCAGACTCCGCCCGGAACAGATGTCCTTGCAGCCGAAACGCTAATGATGACTAATTTGTTTGCATTTCCAGAGACTCGCCCTGTGCGACAGCCCTTCCCTCTCCCTCCCCCTCTCACACTCTTGCTCTCTCGTTCTCTTCACTCGAGTGGGCCACATGTGTGCGGCCACAAGTGTTTGTTCCAGCGTGCAAGGGAATGAGATTGGGCTGGGATCCCTTTGGGTTTTTGTTATTTTTGCAACATTTAACGCTCATTTGGCTCTTTGCTAAGCTTTCATGCCACTTTCGAGTGTCGTTCCCCGCTTCGTCTGCGTCTGTTTGTTTTTTTAGGCATTCATCAAGGGTTCCTCAAGGCAAGGGGGCTGCCTCAGTGTTGTTTCTGGATGCAGTGCACAATTAATTCGCAATTAGCATTTTGTTTTCGAATGTTAGGCAATTTCTTGGGGGTGCACAAAAGAAGAATTCTTCCGGAACTAAGAGGGGTGTGTGTGCTGTCCTGGATTCAGAGTGGATACATTCATCTCAGTTCTTTGCCAAATCAAAGATAACTGGCAGCAGTTCAATCCTCTTAGCCTATTTACCATCGCCATGGCAAACGATTCCCTGGGAAAAACGAGCAATTGGTAAATTAACAAATTAGGCTGCGTCCAAGCGGGACAGCACAGGACAGTCAAGGAGCACTTAATTTAGTTAATGCAAAGCAAGGACCGTCCCCGTCCAGGCGCGACCTGACGTTTGACAGATGAACTCGCAGACGC
Organism: Zaprionus davidi; assembly: GCA_018903715.1. Taxonomy (NCBI): domain Eukaryota; kingdom Metazoa; phylum Arthropoda; class Insecta; order Diptera; family Drosophilidae; genus Zaprionus; species Zaprionus davidi. The sequence goes on along the minus strand of JAEIGL010000002.1, from coordinate 4,683,947 downwards.
CATGACAGGCCAGCCAGGCGTAAGCCAACTGAATGGAAACTGTCCAGGTTGAGGATACATGCGAATCGCTTTAGCTGCTGATGCGGCACAATTTGTTATCCTCGCCGGCAGCAGCCGAGAGAGAAAGGAAAAAGACACCGCCTGCTGGATTAACTTGCCCCGTACTTGTGGCACACAAGTCCAAGGCGCTGCAGGGCCATTGCCTCCCTGCCGAGTACTTGCCACGTTAATGGACATCGCTTTGTTGTTGCTCCTTAAGCGCATTAAGAGTACTGCTAAATTTATAAACAAATAAAAAATCGTATTATAAAAATAAATAACGGTAGTGCAGTAGTGCTGAGAAGACGGGTAGCCAATAATGGATATGGTCGCCTGTCTAATACTCTATCAATAAATAGAACTACATGAAATATATATTAATTATTTAATATTTTAATTAAATTATTCTTATAAACATACTCCACTTGTATATTCAGTTAATATTATTGCTCTATCAATTTTTAAAACTTCAAATTCTGCTGCCTCTTGAAAGTCCTTAGTCCTTTGCATAGCTTACCACTTGCCCAGTCCAAAGTCTTTTCCTTCTACTTTTTGCAGCTGCGTTCTGCTGATAGTAAAAATTAAATGATTTTATTGCTTATGAAGATGTAATTCATTTCGCGTCAACCCTTCAACAATTATCCTTTTAGATAAACATTCGCCGCAGAGAGAGACAGAGAGAGAGAAGTCGGAAAATACCCTAGGAAAACAAAGTGCCATCGCCTGCGCCATAAAAACAAATTTTCATTGTTTGTTTGCTTTTGCGCGCTTTTGGCATATTTTTATTTCCTTTTTTTTATGATTTACTTTTGCTGCTGTTTCTCTTGCTCTGTTTTGTGAGTCCTTTTTGTTTTGTCGAGCTGTCGTAAAACGTTTATTTCATTTATGCGGCAAACTCCCATTGGAGACGTTGTCGTAAAAAATCGTGTAAAATTATGCAAAAAGGATTAAAACAGTTGCAGGAAGTGCAGAAGACTCGTCATGTTTTAATTACGCCACGATAAGAAAAACTATAAGAGTTTTATTGCCACAGTCTGATGAGCAAGACGTGTATATCGACAAGTCAGCCAGACTGAGCAGCAACCTCCACTGTCTCTCTGCCACCAACCGTAAATATATAAGTCGGCAAATCCTGCCTTTTTTATGACGTCACTTCCCCCACGTCACCATGACACATGACCACGAATTAATCTCAAATCTGAAATCAAAATCGCCAGCATTTCGCACATAATTCAACACAAACAAGAAAGAACACGCAGCAAAGCAAAGTGACAGCAATCCGGAACACAATTAGATCGCAAAAGTGCCCTGAGGCTATAGCCAAACCATCTATATATGAATGTTCATATGTGTATGATATATCAAAGGGTTCTCTTTCTGTCTGGGCTAAGTACCAATCAATTGAAAATCACGCACCGAGTTGACCAAGGCGACGCCAGCAAGGAGACTAAGCTGCCAGAGCCGCCATTATTTGCGATGACAGGACACATGATGAGGAGCTTGACTCACCTCCATTCCTAGCTTCCCAGCTTCTGGCATTTTTTTCCCATTGCTACCGTTTCTAAGCCGTACCGTATGTCAATTTGTCAATTCGCATATTTTTGCGGTGTTTTTTTTTCCCCAGTTCTGCTTTATCGCAAATGCCGAGCGACGGCTTTTTTATTGATATCGTCCGGGGCAACACGTGTGTCCGTTAATGGAGGGGGGGGCTTCTGCAGGCCACAACAATGTAATCTGATGCCTGTGTCCGTTTCACATGTGGTGGGGCCCTGGCAAAACTGCCAAATCATTATAGAAATATGCTTGCGACTTTTCCATTATTTGCCATGGTTTTGTCAGTTATCCCAGTTATTTGATATTTTACAGTTGATAATAGCTTCAAAAACTTTTCGTACACGTATGTGCCAGATCATTATAGTTGATTGATGCCAAGGGTTTTGGGTTACCCACATGCGAATGCGACACAACTGTACCGACGACGAAAGGAGGAACACATAAATGTTGTTGTATTTGCAGTTTCTTTTACTGTTCTTAAATTTGTCATATGCAGATCTGTAAAGAGTCCAGCGGCTACTCAGAGTGTTGAGAGAGAGAGAGAGAGGTAGGGTTGCATAAAGGTAGCGTAAGGAAGGGTTGAGATTTGATTGTGGGAAACAAAAAGCGCTGCCAAGTAAAAAGTCAACACATAACTCACACTCCCACACTCACACACACACACACTATGGTAATCGACATGCGTAATTAAGCACTGGACGAGGTCCACTCCTGCAACCCATGAAGGTACCTATGCCTGCATATGTTTATACAGTTCTCGAGCGACTTTAACTCTTTCGCTTTTTATGGTCATTAATATGCTTGATTATTTCCCTTGTCGACGTTGGCTCAACTTGCTCGGGACACGTGACCGGCGACGTCGCGGAGCGTCCAGCGCCCGCATAAACATTTTCATCCTGAAGCAGCAACTTCCGGCGTGGCACACAGCCGCCGCCAGGAACCGTAATGAAAATCTTGTGTTGAAAATATTTAAAAACTGTGGCAAGCACTTACCTTGCCTCGGTCCGCCTCAACTGAGCGTGCAACCCCTGCGGGGCAGGCAGCCAAAAGGGTTAAGTAGCAACAGGGAGTGGGCAGAGCTGAGGCGAAGTGTGTGGGGGATGAGCCACGCCCCATTCAGCCCGCTATTATTAATGCTGATTGACGCCTGTTTTGTAATTTTGTAATTGAAACTGAAGTTGTCAGGATGCGGCGTTGCTCTGCTCTGTTCTGTTCTGCTTCATTCTCTGCTTTTTTGACATCATTTCTGCTGCCTTTTTTTGCTTCTGTTTCCTTTGTTGCTGTTGTTGTCGTCGCTGCAGCCGCAATCATTTGTTTGTTATCCTTTGATCTTTTCACTGCCCCGCGAACAGGAAGCGCTTCTGTCTTCCTTCTTCTTCTTTTTTTAATATTTTTAATGTGAGTGCGACAAATTATGATTTGCGGGGTGTGGATTATAGAGAGAAGCTACACGAAATCGAATTGCAAATAGAGTGAAAGAGAGAGAGAAGGTACCACACAAGGCATCTGTAATGCGTTAGCCGATTGCGAAGTTAATGAAGTCTCATCCAGGAGGGCAGTCCCACTCACATTGCTTAGTCCTAGCTGCTTATCTAAGCCAAGCCAAGAAGAGCATGCTAAACTGGAGTCATCAATTTGGGTACAGGCCTGGTAGTTGTCCTGGCTGGTGGCTTATCACGGCCCATGCATCATCTACGGCTGCCAGCTCAGTCTGTGGAACACTTTAAGTTTCAGCCAAGCGTCAAGTCCTCAATTATCAGATTTGCATGACAGATATGGCCAGGCCGGGTGGACGAGGATCTGGCACAGGAAGCGCTACATCTCTAGCTCTCTCTCTCTCTCTCTCTCTCTCTCTCTCTGTTGCAGCGTAATATTTCAAATGAAGCGTAGAGCGAAGGACTCATTATCAAAGCACAGCATGTGGTTAGCCCCAAGTAGCGAGGCAAACATCCGAAAGGAACCAAAGGAGCTGCGACTGTGGCACATGCCTTTCCTCTGGCCCCATCTGCTGATGATGATGAAGCAACACTGCAGAATTTCAGTCAATTTCCTCGAAATTGTTTTTTGTTTGTTTGCCACAGACTCGAGCGAGAGCTGCTTAGGCATCCTGTCTGCCTCTCCGTCTCGCAGTCTGTGTCTGTGTCTGTGGCATTGTTCGTGGCAGCGTTACAGGCGACAGTGTTAAATGGTTGCAATATGTCATCAGGTTGCCTTTTACCTCCCCCCGCTCCCCACACTCCCTTTACTGAGAGATCTGCCAGCCATGATAGCCCAATCATGGCGAGCGACTTGTCTTTTGCGACCGGGTGCGGCGCCATTTGTATGAAAAATCGCCAGGATGCTAATACGTTTGACTTCCGTTGACGGATTACCGACTATTTGGGCGCCCTCCCTCCCCCCCCAACCATTTCCTGTTCCCAGTCGGCAGTTGCCAGTTGCCTGTTGTATCTCAGTTGGAGCCCAGCCCCGAAAGTGCTGCGTTTCACATTTCATTTGAATATTTGTCTACAAGCTCTTTCGCAGGTTCCCCTCTCCCACTCTCTCTCTCTCTCTGCCCTTCGGATCGGAGAAGTAATCTGATAATTTGCCCTGCTACTGCTGCCGCTGCTCAGGCGAGTTAGCTTCTGCGAAACAAAGCATTGTCGCTTTGATAAGCACCAGGCTCGAAGTGGAAGAGAAAGAGAATGAGAGAGAGTCTGCACTGCAAGAAATCGAAGAAGAGAAATTGAAGTGCAGACCTTCCTAAGTCTAATGAAATTCTAGGCATAAGGCAGTTCTGTTTCTACCTTGACAGCTAAGTCTATCTTTATCTAGAAGAAGTTCTAGGCATAAGGCAGTTCTGTTTTTGTTCCAGTTTAATCAGCAATGTTAGGGCTCTGTTAATTTCTTGTTGGCATAAGGTAGATATATTGATATTCCTGCCTTGTCAACTAGATCTCTTTTTATTTCTTCCTTTCTTAAGACAGTTCTGTCTCTATTTCTTCCTTGTCAACTAGGTCTCTCTTCACTTCTTATGCACATAAAGTACTTCTGTTTCTGTTCCAGTCTTGTCAACTAGGTCTCTCCTCACTTCTTCTAGATATAAAAGATTTCTCTTTCTGTTCCAGTCTTGTCCACCAGGTCTCTCCTCACTTCTTCTTGGCATAAGTTATGTTCTATTCAAAGTTTTGTTTCTATTTCTGTCTTGTCAGCTAAGTCTCTCTTCAATTCTCTCAGTGTAGCACTCTTTGAGCGCATTGATATGCAAATTTTGAAATTCCTTTTTTCTGTTTTCGCCCTCTTTGCACCCATGCTAGGTAGGAACTTTTTCTATTTTGGCACCATTTTGATTGCCATGAATGAGTAACGACCGGAAAGCTGTTTTTATGGCCAAGTGATAGCACCGAGCCCGGACATCGAGCCGGCAATGACCAAGGTGAGCCCAGACGGAAGCCTGCCGAATGGAAGTGCAAACTGGGAACTGGTAAATGGGAACTGGGAACTGGAAGCAATGGGAACCTGCAGCTATATTTCAGTTGATAAGCGTGCAAATTGAAAACGGCGTCGACTTTGGCAACGCAGGCAGGCAGGCAGGCGTCGAAATGACAAGCGACCCGTTGATTTCACTCCCTGGCAATTTCGTTGATGAATTTCGGTTAATGGGGCTGGCAAAAACTGACAGTAGTAGTACCAGGGATACCAGGAATATTCAGCTTGCTTTTGTTGCAAAAATTTAAATAAATTGCTCTCATTTGTGGGGAGGTATCTCCCTGCCCCCCCTTCCCTGCTCATTCATCCTCATTGTCGAGTTGCGTTTTATTTTGTTTCTAAATTGAAATTGCAGTGCAAACAATTTAAATGGGATTTGCATAAATTGAGCACAGAGTTGCCAGAGTTGCGACAGAGTACACATTGCGGAAGCGGAACTCGTTGCGGCACTTGCTGGCAATGGTCAAGCTAGAAAACTAAATCGGTTTTGTGTGCAGGACAAATCACTTGTAAATTGAATTACTTTAGCCCGCAACCCTTTCACCGGCAACTACCCCACATCCTGTGGCACTCCCACACACGATCTCCCACTCCCTTTCCCTCCGATTGAATTGAATTTCACGCATATGTGCGTTTATACAATTTGGCCAATTTTCAATAATAATAACAACAACACGCAGCGAGGAATCCCCAAATCATCACAAAAGTTGTCATAAAATCCCAAGGAAAGCCAGACCAAAAATGAACTGACTGATTGCTAGATACCCTGTATGTAAACTTGTTGAAGTAAAGACAAAAGAAGGCAAGCAATAGTTGAGCTCTCATCTCTTTCTAGTGCAGATACCTTGTGTATAGCTAACAATTCACATGTCTACACTTGTAAGTACTGTTTTTCACACCCTTTCCATTTACAGGGTATCACGGGCAAGGGTTAGGGGCTGCAGCTACAACTCAATTATGTCTGGGACACACACATGACTTGACAGACAGCGAGCGAGGCTTGCATTATGCTCCTTTTTTTATGATAAGTAGCCGCTGGCTATGAAAATCCTTTGAAACCGCCACCTTTCTCTTTCCCTTTCCCTTCCTTCTTTCTCTTTTCTTTTTTGCTGCTGCTTGTGGCAGACCAATCAACACCCACACACACGCACACCACACACACCACACACACCCGCTTGCCAAAATCACATTTTCCATCAATTTTCCTACATGATTTGCGCAAAATGTTCGCTCGACATATCGAAAGGGGTCGGTGGGTACCAGGGAGGGGGTGAGCGGGCTATAAAAATGCAGGACATCAGCGTTGCGAAGCCGCTTAAAGCCAACACACACGGCTGTGGTCGTGTTTTTAATACGCGTCAAATGTTTTGACGTGGTCAGGACGATGTTTTTATTGTATTCTCTCTCTCTCTCTCTCTTCTGCTGTTTTACTTTTTTCAATTTTATGGTAATGCTGCAAAATGTTTTTATAAAAACATATTCCGTACCAGAGAGTGTAACATCTGAAAAAGGGATAATAATGCGACACTGCGGCCGCAGGCCCATGCCAAATTTTATTGAAAATCATTTTACTTTGATGTTTTTTGGCATTCGGTTACCTTTTTTCATACGTCGACTTTCCTCTCTTCTTCTGCCGCTCTTCCCTGTTGCTGGCGCTGTTAATAAATGCAAATAAAATATGTTTAAATTGCATTATTTTAAAAAAATTGCATCGTTAATTTATATGCAAATACATTTTTGATAGCTAAAATGTCACTGCAGTTCGTCCGTCCCACTGTCCACGCGTCCCACTGTCCACGCGTCCCACTGTCCATCTGCCCCCGGTACTGTTGCATTTTTTTACCAGGTACTTGAATTTTATTTCACAATTTTTTGCGCTATCCACGTAGAGGGCCCATTAATTTTGATAGTTGCGTCATGGCAGACGAGGATATCTGCTCCGATAGAGCTGATTGCCGCGGGCAGGCACAGGGTGCACAGGGGGGGTTGAGGCGGAGGCTGTTTAAGTTGTCATGACAGCGCGCGGTTTTATTAAACATAATTTTATTAGTTGCATTTCATTAATTTGCAGATTGCACACAATTTAATATTCATAGTTGGTTGACCTCGTTTCTAATTAAACGCAAATATTTGGATAATTAAGCGAGGGAAATTAGCAGTGTGGCTAAATGAATGTGCAGGAGGCAGAAAAAGAAGAATGAGGAGAATATTTAAAAATATGTCAATTAATTAAAGGACAATGCGGGAAACTCTTTCATATGATTAAGTATTCTTTAAGTGCAGTTTCTCAAACATATTTAAGAAAAATAACGAGATTATCAAGCGCATTCTTAGAGAACTTGTTAAGAAAGATAGATATAGATAGGTCTGCATTAAAACTACAGTAAATATCTTTCAGTTTATTCTACAATTCATTCTTCTAAAATAGATTATTATCCCTATTTGGACGTGGGAATATGCTAAAAAGTAATCACTTAAATTGAGCCTTATTTAGTAATTATTAATCCAAAATATTCCACTGTATGTTGCATCAGAATCACCCTGTTACTCTGCCGGCCAAAATGCTGTGTATCTTCTGCCATTCATCGAGGGAGTTTTGCCTAATTCACTTTTAATTAACAAATCCCAGTCAGTCAATCCGAATTCAAATTCGAAATCCAAGCAGAACAGAAGAGAAAGAAAGGAAGAACGAGAAACAGAGAAGAGAGAAGAGAGTTGGAAACTTTGTTAGCGTGAAAAGAAATTCAATTAAGCTTATTTGAGCGTTAAAAGCCAATCATGTCCATGCCGAGGAGGCGCACACAATGCAGACGAGGCAAGACTGGGAGTAATTGAGGTGTGCGTGGGGGGGGGGGAAGAGCTTAACGAAGGGGTTGCACTTGGTGTTGCAGTTGCAACAAGGCCGCAAGGCGTCTCGGAATGCCTTTGCACCCTCACATATTTGCATATGCATATATCTGGTATATGGTATGTGTATCTGGCATGTCGGGGGCGTCATTTGCATTGCTGCAATTGCAACTGCAACTGCAACTAGTCGCCGCTGCATGCCAATTAATTAGATGCGAATGCGATTTTAATTGCTGTCCACAGTCGACGCCCTGCGCTGCATTTGCCAAATTGGAAAGTGTTTGGCGACAGACCCGCAATTTATGGACATCATCCTCATTGTAACCGGGGGCAACTGTACTCGTGCTACACCTCGCACTGGCCTCACTCTGCGCCTCATTGTTATTGTCCTTGATTGATCGACAGCGCTCTCGCTCTCCTTCTCCTGCTCGTCCGTCACTCAGTCAGTCAGTCAGTCAGCGAGTCGCAAATGTAAGCAAACACATGATGGCGGTCACGTGGCGGCCGTGTAAGCTGTGCACAGGACACGTGTCCTGCGACGCCGGCTCTTGTCTTCAACCATTTTTGAAGTGCCCGCCGCCGCAGGGAAGGGGCCAGTGCGAGTGGGTTGAGCTGTAAGTCTGTCTCCCCTCCTCCCTTCCTCCAGCTGCTTTTCTGCTTGTATCTTCTCCTTCAGTTACTTCTCTGTGCGTGTGTGCGTTTTTTATTCGCCGTGTGCCGCCGCTAAGCCTAAAAGTTTGATTTGATTTTCGTTTTCGCTTTTTTGCCTTCGCTTTTGCTTTCGTTTTGCGCTCTTTGCTAAGCCCATTAACGCATGTTTTCACTCATCAACGCTTGGCTAAGTGTTGCGTGTGTATGTGTGTTGTGTTGGTGGAGGGGGGTGGCAAGGCAAGGCGTTACAATAATATTTTGATAAGTCATGTGCGTAGCAAAGGGTATGAAGGAGGTGGAAACTGCCAGTAAAGTAAATAAGAATTTTATTTGTTGAGGGAAATATTTTTACTGGTTTCTTTACGTACGTGAATTCTTTCATTCACAAAGAATAAGCAAAAGCTTAGTATTTTAGTATTTTCGATAAGCACACATCGATAATTAGGTGGCGGCTCTGCCGATTAAACACAACTACAGGGCTGCTTAACATATATGTATATGTAAGTGAGGTTGATTGTTCTTACGGTAATAGTTTTGCTGTATCGTTTTTTTTACGATATACGATATTTAAAATATGTATGGTATAACTGAATTCAATGATAATATTACTAGAAATACATTTATTAATTACAATTAAATGTACAAATATAAAAATAATATTATTTTATTTATTTGGTGTTGATATGTTTAAACAAATTCGTTTATTGTTTTCCCCAAAATGTTTTTCAGTAATGTTTTCCATACTTTTCTTCCTACACTACCTTGGCAGCTGCTGTGTCTGTTGCTTAATACCTCTGCCCCTTAATGGACACAAGTGCCACGCCCTGTATAAACCACTCAAGTGGGCCGCCCACATTCGGCAATGATGAACCCATTCAGCGCACTTGAGAATGTTTTCGAGTGACTTCATTCGGCAGTTTGCAATTTGGAATATCGCTCGCATTTAAATGCAAAGCGTGGCCGGGCAGCAGCCTCCTCTCCCTCCCCCTCCCAACACCCTGCTTCCATTGGCGATCTCTTGCCGCGCTCTTGAGGATTGCAAGCCCAAATCCTTGTCAAGAAGCTGCGTGTGGCGACGGCGCACACACAAAGCTCAACAAACAATTGCGAAACATTTACACGGACACACGCAATGCGATGAATTCGTCAGGAATCAAAATCGAATCAAAGGACAAAAAGTACACATCACCAGAAGGGAGAAGGGGGAGAAAGAGAGACTGGGAGGGGGCACGCACTTCTTTCTGGTATTTGGTAGAGCTGGCTGACTTTCACACCCTGAGGCACATTAGCCGTGCACGCGTCGCAGTCGCAGAAACAATCACGGCCGAAAGAACGTTCCCAAAATAGTGGCAACAATAACAAACAACAAATTGCCCCGAATCTGTAGCGCACTCCCAGCACCCTGCACCCCTCTGCCTCCTCCCCCTCTTCTACTGTTTGCACAGAAGTTTGCAGCAACAATTATTTCATTTGTTTAACTTTGGCAACAGCAGCAACAGCAGCGCTGCGGGCAATTGAGGCGTGCTTGCCACACGGCGTGGAAAGGATTGGGCCTGAGAGACTCGCTCCGCGCTGAGGAGTCGCGTTTTAATTGCTTTCGAAAATTGCTCATACGCTTGATTGCGTCTCGAAGAAGTCGCGTCTGCCGCGCAGGATGTGCGCCCTGTTGCTGCGGGCGTTCGTCCTGTTTCTCTTCTCCTGTTTGCTGTTGCTGTTGTTGTTGCTTCTGTTGTTGCTGCTTTTGTTGTGGTTGCGCTTTGTTTCAAGCTGCTTGACAGCCACAGCGTCCGCCACTGTGCAAACACTTCACAAACAGAAGCCAAATCGAAGCCGACTTTGGCAAGAACTTCTGCTGCGGGGGCAGCCTGTCACTCCCCCTCTCCATGACTCCCTCCCCCTTATCCAGCTTGAACTACTCATGAGCCATTATGCTAATTGCAGCTATGCTTGAGCCCAAGTCCAGGCCATAAATCAGCTGCGTGTGGCCAATTAATCATGGAGAGCCAGCGAGGGTCAACCGAGCAACACCTGAACCTCGCCTTGCCCCGCCCTGCCTCGACGCCCCTTGCACTGTTTTCATTTTTAATATCTGTGTCCTGTTGCATTTCACAACAGCAAAACATGTGTGTGAGCGTGTGTGTGGGAAAAGCCGCAAAACCAAAAATTGGCTACGCGAAATCTGGCAAACAGTCCGCAGTCCTCACAGTCCGCTCCGCAGTCCTAATTGATTTATGAGGGTTGCCTACCCCAACCAGTTTTCTGCGCTGCCCTTTTCTCGTTTTTGCACAACTCTTTTTAGATATCGCGCACGAAATTAAGCTGAAAATTACGGCAAACAAATGATTTACGCAAATAAATTGAAATTTATTGAGTCCGACTCGCATAGGGCCGATACTGCATGCGATATGTGCAGATACAGTCGAGGTCACAACAATAGGTGCGTGTTTTCAAATTAAATTTATATTTGTATTATTGTAAGCAATGTATTTTCCATATTGTAATACTATTTTTAATGTTAATTATGCCAATTTTCCACTTTTATTTCCAAAATCGAGAGGGAAAAGTTTAACGAGGGTTTTATACCCTCCTTTAACTTGTGGTTATAGTGTTCACGTATTGTTCCTATTGTTATCATATATGCATTTCACAGAATTTCTTAAAACTTTTGGCTGGCTGTGTAACTTTAATTGGTAGAGTATAAGTAGCTTAAAAATATGAACAATATTGAAGGTTTTTAAGAACAAAATATATCCATGATATATCAAATATATTTATCCGATTTTGATCAAATTTTTACAGCAAATTATAAGCATAGAAGAATACAGATATGCTGAAATTTGTTGCCATATCTTACACAATGGACTTCATTGGCCAATAGCTTGTATAGCAACTATACGATATATTTTTTTCTAATTATAAGCAACCTATATGTCAAGATTTATCAAGAAAACTTAGGAACTAAGTTCCTAGTTGGCCTTGCAAGAAAGAAAAGAACAAGCACATATATTTCCGCCCATTACTGTAGAGATTTATAGGGCATATATGTACATATCCATATGTATATGTATGTTAATATATATTTATGTACGTATGTATTCCATGCAACTCTGTTTGTGCAACTCTGCCTGGTTTTTTGTAGCGCATTCGCAGGCAGCAGCTTGTGCTATGCAAATGAACATTTCGACCAGTTACTTTTTTTGGAGAGGGGCTTACAGAGAGAAGGGCAGAGAGAGGGAGGGGGCTAACAACATATTGCGGCGGATTTTAATTAAGCGCAAAAGGTAACAAAACAAGTGGCAACAGAAACGATGGAAGGTCGAAGAGGGAATACCCTTACAAAGGGGCAGCACAGACGGCACAGGGTGCACTTGACTCATGTTGACTGTTCTCAGCATACTCAGAGTTGGCTGGTGTTGCATGTTGCACAGGGAAATCCTTTGACCCCATTGTACTTAGGGTATACCCCACGTGTAACGGGATTAATGCACTGCCTGCCTGCCTGTCGTCCTTGTCCTGGCAGCTGGCGCCATCTGGCGTTGTCTGTCGGCGTGATTTGCATTGCGTTTAATTCGACATTATTTTCGAATTTGTCTGTTTAATCGTGTGACAATCGCTCGCCCCTGCAAATAAATCAAAGGACTCGATCTCCCCTGGCCCACTTCTTTACCTCTTCCTTCCCCTCTGCCCTGCCCTGTTCGATCTTTTTGCTCCCGTTTCCGCCTCCGCTTCCGCCTCCTGTTGCGTTGTTTAATGATTGCTGCGCTTTGCAATTAGGAAATTAGTTTGATTTTTAATTAACATGCGGTTTTCGGGGCATTCCCTTTGTTTACCCTCCTTTCTCCCTCCTCTCACTCCTCTCTGCTCCCTTAGCCCTTACCTGTTTCTTTTTTGCTGTTTGTGAAAATTGCCACGCAAATCATTTAATGCGTTTTTGCGGTTAGAATTGTTGTGTTTTTGTTGTTGCTTTGTTGTTTCTGTTGTTTGGTTTTGTTTTTGTTTTTGTTTTTGTTGCCACTGGCCTCGACGAGATTTGCATTTAATGAGCTTCTAAGTGGATTTTAATTTAATTAATGGACTACGCTTTTTTAGCCAGTTTTCCCAGGCAAATTTGCAGTATTGGGACATTGAAATGTGACAAAATTAATGATTTTCAAACTGATTCTTCGGTCTACCCCCTTAGAAATTGAAAGCTATGACCTTTCTTAGTTGGGAAACTATTTTGAAGCTAAGTCTTTAGACTACTCCCTTCTACATTCAGTTCTAACTGCTTTCCTAGCTGGATAACTTAACAATCAAACTAAATCTGTAGGCTTCGCACCTAGAAGGTCATCTAAATTCAGCTCTCAAGTGTGTCCTGTCTGTACTTAGCTATGTTCAAGCTTTATCTTTAGGATTAGAGTTGAATCGAAGGAGAATGTCTTATGATTTAGCTTGAAAATAGTTGTCTAGCTAAAACATAAGACATTCTCCTTCGATTCAACTCTAAGACCTTCCTTAATCAACTCTTAGCTCTTCCCTAGCCGCACCTAGCTATTTTCAAGCTAAATGTTAAGGCTAACTTCTTCAATTTAACTCAAACACCTTCCCTAGCTGTACATAGCTATTTTCCAGCTAAATCTTAAGGCATTCTCCTTCAACTCCACTCCAAGACCTTCCTAAATAAACTCTTAACTCTTTCCTAGCTATACCTAGCTATTTTCAAGCTCAATCTTTAGGCTCCTGCCCTAGCTGGCCATGACTTACACTTCTAAGCCTTTTTTCCGGCGACTTCCAGCTTAGTGGATGCATTTAATTAAGCTCTGCCGCTGCTCGGAAAAAGCCAAAATCTAATTAGCTTTTTAGCTAGACTCGCTGCGCATTGGCTCGGCTCGCAGGATCTAATTAGTGGCCCAGCAGGAGAAGGGGAGTAGGGGGTAGAGTCTCATGTTTGATCCTGTACAAATTAACAAATTGTATACGTTTATTAAGAGCAAAGCAAACGGAAGGAGCACAAAGCACATGAGCCAAAAGAGAACTGCAAACGTCATCGAAAACAAAGTCGGAATCGCCCTCATCCTCATCCTCCTCTCCCCTCATCCTTGTCCTCTTTTTTTTCGTGCTGCCCTTGCTCAGCTTGCAACGCCTCGTGCTGCACTCAAGTGGCTTTATCAGTGGCAACCGCAGCTCCCTCGCCGGGATACGCCACTCAGCCACTAATATCCTTTGCCAGTTACTCGCCTCCTCCTCCTCCTTCGCTTTCTTGTCTCGACTCGTTTTCATTTTCGGAAAAAGCAAAACGGCGAATGAAAATTGCATTCAATTGAGCGCATTTATTGTTCGAATTAACTCATGGAGAAAATTCCATTAGCTTGGCGGAGCAACTGCACCCTGACAGGATGTGGGGGGGGTGTGTGTGTGGTTCGTGTTGCATGCAGCAGACACATGTGGCGCATTAGGCGAAGGACGCATCGAGAGCGGCTCAGCTTTTGCTCAGTCTTTTGTTGCGTTGCGCTTCACGTACAAAAGGCTACGCAATCAGCGCTGCATGCCACATGCCACATGCCACCCACAGTCCACCCACCTGCAGCAGTGGCAGCTTCGGTTATGATTGACAGCTGCCACGCTGCATTTGAGCCGCATCAAAAAGATTCGTGACTGCAGCGTTTGATTAAGTCGGCACAAGGCAGAGGTAGAGATGGAAATGAAAGGGAGTATGTGCTGACTGTATACCCTAGGTTGTTAAGCTGAAATTGGTTGGGCATAATTTAAAAGGTTCTATAAGTCGAGCCATAAATTTGCAGCTAACTATGCGCTCATTTCATCTTTAATAATTGCATAAAAAGTTTGGTTTTGAATTTGTGGAGGCTGTGGGCGTGGCATCTTCAATTTGAACTGAGCTTTATCTGAAGATGATAAACAAGAACTATCATGTAAAATCTTCTGTCTCTAGTCCTTATATTTACTGAGATTAACGCGTTCATACAGACAAAAATGCCTTAATCGACGCATCTGATGATGCTTTCACAGAATATAAATTCTTAATGATCTGCGTCTGTTATATGTATTTTCTCAAAACTAATATACTCTCTTAAGCAATATTCACCGATTGTAGGGTATTAAAAAGGCGCTCACATGTTGTGATTGGTTTTAGCCGCATATGAGTTTATTTTTGTCGCAGGAAAAACTCTTTGGACGAGCCTTTGCTCTAATTAGGCGTGCAGGTTACAAAGGCGCAACCGGAATACGATTCGAGGGCCCAAGGACCTGTATGCGAGTGCAACTTTGCTGCTGACACTCTAATTAATTTCTGAGAGTGAGAGGTGCAGGGCGCGGGAGGCAGAAGGTAGAGGAAGCCAGCTGGAGTTAGATAAAAGCCAGTTGCAGTTGCCCAAATTAAAAGAGCAGAAGCAAAAGTTTTGTTTATCTGAAGTGGAGCTCGCTGTATGTATCCCCCCCCCCGCTCACTTGCACAGAGTGACATTGTTTGCCATACACTTCATTTATTTGGAATTAGACAGAGATGAAGTGATACAGAGAGAGAGGGAGAAGGTATCAGAACACTCGCAATGCACTCAACGCCAACTGGCATCGAATTTGAATCCTTTGTGCAGCGTGCCAGGACACACATGCTCATGCATACATTGCCACTGTCCACACAGAGTCCAGTTGGAAAGTAGCCTCCTGCCTGATCGGACTGCAGCCTGTGCAGCAGACCAAAAACCATTGATTGTCATCGAATGGCTCCGGCTCCAGAAAAAGCTGCTCTCAGTCTGCCCCAAAGTCTGTGCCGCCTTCGCCTGCTCCTCTCCTTCTCCTTCTCCATCTTTGAGCTTACGTGTTTTTGTACATTTGTTACGCTACACGTAATGCAGAGACTGGGAGACTGTGAGACTGCTACTGCTGCTGCTCTGCATCCTGTCCATGCCTCGTCACGCCACACTTGATAAATCTCTAATGCCACTTTGGGTGCGCCAACCGCATTGAAGTTCCCCTGAGTGGCCACACTCCTCCCTCGCTGTTGTCCTCAAGCATTTGTGTAATTTCTGCTGCTCCAACTGTCCACTCTGTTCTGCACTCTTCCCTCTACTTTCTCTCTCCTCTGCTCACTCTCCTCTTCACTCTTTGCTCTCTTTCCACACTTCCCTGTGGACGTGTCAGTTCAGTTCGATTATTAAAGGTTGCTTGATATTTTGCACAAATGTTTGGTCACTTGTCGTGCTATCTCTATCTCTCCTTCTCTCCCTCTCTCTCTCCATATACTTCTCTCTATCTCTGTGCCTGTGTGTGCTACTCCCTGAGGTGGCTGCTGCATTTGACCTGAGCTTAATCAAAGGTAATTAGACTATTCTCAGTCGAGAGTGCTGCTGACACACCAGAGCTGAGTCAAAGCAGCTTACGTTGAATTTACGGTAAATGCGATATAGCGATACATCGATAATACGATTCAACGATATACCGATATACTCTGCAAATGGAACTTAAAGTTTGCAACGATAATTTGCTCAGTTTTGGGCTGCGCGTTTCTTGTTTTCGGCAGCTTTCGTTATTGGATTTCAAAGTTGTTTAATCTCAGTGCCTGCCCCTCTCACTCTTACTGTCTCTCTCTACCTCTCTATGACTGTCATTTCTTTCCCTTTCGACCTCCCACACACGCGCCTATCAACGTTCCTAATGAGCTTTTGGGCAGTCGCCTCATTGCATCGCCGGCTGCAAAAGCCACTTGAACAAAGCTGGCGACGCTCGCCTAATTCCTTAATTAAAATCGAAGCCTACGCTCTGCGGGCAGGGGGAGGTTGGCAGCGGAACAGTGGGGGGGAGAGGAGTCTGTGCGAAATCCATTGACTGATTGCAATATTTCACTTTTAAGTCACACAGTGCGCTGGCAGGCAAACAAACCAGGACAGGCAACACGGCGGCTTAATTTGTATGAGCAACGGGGCAGGCAAGGAGCGGAGGCAGGGGAAGGAGTTTGGGGGGTGTTCTGCAAGCAAGGACGTTTTATTAAAATGGCCGAGAAGCGAATCAGTGCGCTACAAAGTTGCAATTTTAAAACAAAGCTTGACCAGGCAGTTGCCACAGACTGTGGCGTCTTGTTTTGCCAAATGATGCCGGCAACTGTGGCAGGCAACTGTGGCAGGACTCATCGTCGCTGTCGTCGTCATTCTGGCATAATAAATTAACAAATTTGTCTGCGCTCTCACTCGATATGCAGCCGGGCGCTGACAGCCACTGACTGCATCCACCTGTGTCCAGTGTCCACTGTCGGCTGTCGGTTGTGTTCCCTTTTGGGTCCCCTGCTGCCAATCATGTCGGATTAATAACAACACGGCGAGAGTGGAGCAACCTGCACGTGCTCCTCCCCTCTCCCCATGCTTCAGCTCCTCTTCATGTGCCTCTCCCTGCTCCTCTTCCTTCTCCTGCTTCCCTGCCTGCCCCACTGTGCTTTATTCACGCCAAGCAGCCAGAAACCATTCAAGCTGCCACAGCTGCACCCCAGCTGGACAATGCCACACCACATCAGCTACTGCCTCATACCTTCCCTTTCTCCACCCCGCTCTGTGGGCGGCTAAATGACGCGTCGCCTGTCAGTGCATTACATGAAGCTGAGGCACCCAACCTTCTCCCCCCTGGGCAACCTCTGCCAACTGGCTTTTAATTGTAACGGGCATCCAAGTCGCAATCTCCCATGTTCCGAGTGCATTTGCTCGTTTCCCCCTTCCCCTCTCCCTCTCTCTCTCTCTCTTCTACTCTTTCTCTCACTCTGCCTCCAGTCGGGTCTGTCAATATTTTGCGTATTTCATTGTTGCAGTCAGTGTTGCCAATGCACGCGTTGTTGTTATTGTTGTTGTTGTGCGAGATTTATGCGGCCAGCACTTCAACTGTACCTCCCTCCTCCCCCAGCCTCCCCACTCACCATTTCTCCCTGCTGTCTCCTGTCTCCAATGCCAGCCAAGCCACCGCAACATGTTGCAGGATGCGCGCTTAACACCCAAACGAAACTCAACGAACGGAACGAACACACTCACGAAAGAGAAGGCGAAGAAGGGGAGGAGGGAAGGAGATGAAGGGGATGGAGGAGTGCAGCGACCAACCTGTGGCCAGTGTGCACATTCCTCAATGCTTAAACGCTGACCGAAAACACTCCACAAGCACTTATTGTCTACCCCTTGAGCTGCAGCCCCAAAGGAGGCATTTGAACTTGCCACAACAGAGTGACCATAACAATAAGGATTGCAATTACAATCCGATCAGAAAATATATAGACACATATACGTTTTCAGTACTAAAATATACAACATTCTTATACACATCACATTTATATATAATACTACTATATACGATACTATACATAATGGGATATACAATATAATATTACTTCATGTCTAAATTTTAATCGACAAATTCATCGTTTTCGATATTCATAACATAGATTAACCAAACCAAAGAAACTAACTCATAGTTAAAGGAGTTACTTTCAATTTTAAAGAGCTGTGGGATATTTTATTATGTCATATATGTATATAGAAAGTAATCAATATTTAAATTTTTAAACTACTAATTTCATGATTGCTTATACTTTTGATGGTCAAATTCCTCATCAATATTTCATAGCTGCAAGCTATCGTTAATATCGATACTATCGGCAATTGTTTTACTGCTCTATACTGCACAGGGTATCACAAAGTCGTCCTCTGTTAGCTATGACTCCTTTCTAACTCTCTTTTTTAGCGCTTCCTTGTTCGTTCGTTGTTTGTCCGACAATTTGGTCAGGCGTCAGCTGTGGCACCTGCTGCTCGCTGGTGCCGCTCTTCCTGTTCCATCTTAGTCACCAATTCGTGCCCGGGCTTCCTATAGACGGACATACCTATCCACATATCTGCACATATCTGCACCCGACTACAGTCCTGGCGAGTCTCTGCTTCTCTCTGTTTATTTGGCCTGTCTCGCTGGTTAGTTGTTTTTTTTATTCCAATTCAATTTTGGCTTTGAAGCTCTCGTGACACTCTCCCTGTGTGTGTTTCTGACGCTTTGTTGTGCGTGTGTGTGTGTGAGTCTCTGTGTGTGTGTGTGTTTTGATGCACGAATTTGTTTCGAAAATTGAATTAGATTGGCCAAGCGAACGAGCGGCAGCTGATTTGATTGCATTTGCCTGCCTGCTGCTGTTGCACGTTGCATGTTGCATGTGGCACGCTGCCGGCCCAGGCTCTTCTTGCGGCCAATGAAATTTTTGTGGCATGCAATTTGATTAACTGCAGCGCGATGCATAAATTATGTCAAATTATTCAACAGCCCAAAAAGGATCAAAGCCTGGATCGGTATTGGATTAGAGAAGGAACTGAGGAGTGGACGGGAGTGACGAAATGTGGCATTGTACTATATAGGTTACATATAGGTTACAAACACGTTAGAACTGACAAGCAGTACGGTGAAGGGCTTCACGGATGGAGAGTATTTGGATAAAACAAGAAAGAATAAGTTCGACAAGTTCGACAAGTTTTTTTTGGTCTCAATAATAAAAGATTTTATCTTGACCAATTTTTTAATATATTAAGTAGTTTTTAAAATAATTTTAAGTGCTTAAGAAGAGCTTATGACATTTTAATTGATATAAAGAGAAATTTATTTATTCAACTTTTAATTTGAACAGATTCTATCACGTAATCATTTAAGAGAATATTGGTAATAGAGTATCTTGGAAAAATTAAGAGATTTTCATATAGAAATCATTAGCATTTTAGCCGATAGCTTCTTTGGCAGCTATATATCTTATAAAGTTTATGTTGTTGTGATCCAAACTTGATGCAGATTTTAACAGCATATGATAAGTTATAGTCAGTTTTATTAGTAAATCTTACAAAATATCTTAAATTGAGAGTTAGATTGGAGATTTCTATACGATATATCGGTAGGAAGCAAGTATACCAAGTACGAGTATTATATAGTATAGATAGAATTAAACTATTTTGCGTTCAAGTAGCCAGACAGATAAACAAATCAGACCAACTTGAACATATAAGCTCTACAAATCTGAGAAATGGCGGATAAAGCTGGAAGATAAATAGAAGGATATGCCTCAAAGGGCGCTGAAAGTATTGGCAACTGAGATATCGCAATTCGGGCAGGCAGCCTGTCGAGTTTTATGTGTTCGCTGTTGTAAAAACTAAATAATTATGTTAATTTTTTAGGCAGATTTTACGACAGGCTGGCAAAGTATTAAAAAAAGAAAATCGCACGAGTTTTACGACTTTGTAATAGGCAAATTTGCGACTTTTTTTTGCATAATTAGCCACAGGGTGAGGGACGACTCGTAAAAATTGGCACGTGCTGCGAGTGAGAGCAGCTGTCGAATGCCAGGAATGCGAAGGGGTGAGGAGGGGGGGGTGATGGGGTGACAGGGGCGCATCAAGGCCCGTCATAAATGTCCGATGTGCATAAATATAATTCTAAACTTAAATGGAATGATTAGAGACGGGCGCGATAAAGTGCAATAAAATGCGAGGCGACAATAAAGACGGCAGCGGAATCAGTTTGATTTTGAAAGGGAGAGGGGAAACCGGGTAGAGGGGGTTGTGGCGCTGACGTGGCAACTGTTTTGCATAGAAATTGCAAATGGCATTGGCATTGGGATTGGCACTGGGACTGGGACTGGGGTTGCTCCAGGACATGAGTGCAGGCGAAGTTACCTTCGCAACCTTCTCGATGCCTTTCGCATTTTCCACTTTATTAATTCGCCAATTGACAGACTTATTGCAAATCGAAAACAAAAGCGCGAACAGCAGCAGCACAAGAGCGGGACAGGAAGAGAGTGAGAAAGAGACGGAGGGGGAATGCGTAAGTGAATTTGGGAATTCGTTCTGCATGCTGCGCCCCGAGCGATGCAATAAAAATCAAGCCCGCGACGAATTTGCGCAATCAGCTGGAAATTATTTACATGTTTATACGGAAATTGAAACACAACAAACACAGCACACACACGCGGGCACATACACAACACACACACATTCCTATCCTTATGTCAAGTTGGCGAACTCAATAAAAGGCGTAAATTTACATAGAAAAGAACGCGAAACTCACATAAATTGCGCAATTAATGAGGCAAAGAGTGCGAAAACAATTCATGAACAGTTTAGGTGGGAACATATGCGAGCATTCACTGCGGGAGCAGTTCAGCCAGAGCACAAACCTGCTGATAGGTGGGAGCAGTTGGCGCTACCAGGCAGCAACGCGATCCCCATAATGAATGCGAGAACAGTTTGAGTGAGAAGACAAACATACTGTAGGTGTGGGTACAGTTCAGCGCGCATACAAAACTACTGACAAGTGGGGGCAGTTTGCGCTTGTTGGAAATTAATGAGGTAAAGACTGCGAAATGGATGCGAGAAGAGTTGAAGAGAGAGAACACATGTGAATACTTGCTGCGGGAACAGTACAGCCAGTGCACACAAAGCTGCGAACAAGTGTGGACAGTTTGTAATCCCAGGAAGCAAGGCGATCCCCACATTAACTGAGAATAGAATGCGAGAACAGTTTTAATGATAACATATGCGTACAGTCAGTGCGGGAACTGTGCAGCCAGCACACGAACCTGCAGACAGTTGAGAGCAGTTGAGGCGGGCAGGCAACCAGAAGGAGGCTTGGGGGCAGCTCATAGTCCGTTCGGAGAACCTTAGGGGAAGCTCGGGCAACTTGTGGGCAACTCGTGGACAACTTGGTGTTTCCATTCAAGAATGCCATAACACTGCAGCCATGTAATGCTCCACTTATTGCACTTCCTCTGAGCATGCTTAACTGTTCCCACTGCCACACTGATTTATGCCACGACCAATGTGGGAGGAGCAGAGAAAGATGAGGCGCAAAAGCGAGCATAACAGGAAGGAGCACATCAATTGTGCCCGAAAGAAGCGCGCGTCCTTCGCTCTAGTAAAATAATTTGAATGAAAAGTCCATTATGGCTTCCTGTGTGCCCGGCAAAGGACCCGACGCGACGCGACGCCAACGTCTTTGCCAGGCGCCAGCTTGCACAGTGATTCACAGTGACCGCAGGCGTGTTTTGCCTGCCAGCAGGGTGAGGAAAGGGAGGGGGAGGCAGTGCAGTGTAAGGAGTTGGTGTCTGCTGGGCAATCCTTTCGCAACTCAGCGTTGACTTAAGAGCACTTTACACATTCGTTTATTGTGCCGCCTTGTGGCACATAAATTCAATTTGACCAAATTGTTTTTTTCCGCATTCTCTTTTGCGTATCTTTCTCTGCTCTCAGCTCCGCTCAGCTCAGCTCTTTATTTCCGTGTTTTATTTCGATTGCAATTTGCATAAATAATCACACTTACATGGCGCCTCCTCCTCGTCCACGTCCTGCATCGCATCCTGGCTGCATATGCAAATGCCAGGCTCATGAAATGCGCATTAAGTTGCTTTAATTGCATTCAATTACCCCGTGCAGGCTGTGTGGCAGGGGTAAAGGGGCGGGGCTTGCTGCAGCCTGCCTGATAAGGCAGCTACGAGTGGCGACTTGCACAAAACTTTGGCACTTTGCTTAATTGCAGTCGTTCAATTTATGCAGCTTGCCATCTTATCAAAACATGCTACGCAACTCACACATCCCCATCCCCTCCCCCACCTGCACACACCCCTCATGCATAACCCTCTGCACACACAGCCCCTCTACACACACCGTCACAATGCACACTTGAGCGATTTCAACGCGGATTATACTAATTAAGCGCGCCAATACCCAAACCGAGCTGCATTGGCTATGGAAACTCGTGTAACTATCGAGAGGGTACCCCCACTACAACTTGCCCAACTCTGCCTGCCCCTGTGCCTTCCCCTCTGCCTTGTCTGTCCTACTGTGCTGCCTGTCCCACTGTCCCGTCTAACCTCTACACCTGCTGCAGCCTGCCCAACTGTTCCCACTACCCTTACACCTACTTCTGCTCTGTCCCAACTATTCCCTTCTACCTTCCCTGCCCTGTTCTGCTCAGTTGCTGCTTCCCCCTTCTGCCCTCTTGCAGCCCCTCTTCCCTTGCACTGCTTCTGGATCGCTTCCGCTGCAAATTGCATTTTCATTATCCGCTTATCACGCCCCCAAAACGTGGCCCCTCATTGCACAGTGGGGCAACTTACTTGACTTACCTCAGTTAGTGCAATAAAGATGTGTCTTGGTTTTTGGCGTATGATTTACAGCCGTGGACAGCGACCACTTCCGTCTTGCTCAAGTGCCACGCCTCGTTTCGATGCGCCTTGCCGCGTCTCATGTCGCGTCGTCGGCTTAAACAAATCATTTATGTGCGGCGCCTGCAATTATTTGCACTTAATTGTGTGTTAAGTGCGCAGCCAGCGATGCCCACGCAGAGCTGCACACGCCTCTGCCTCCCCCTCCCTTCCCCGCTCGACCCGCGACCGTTGATTGATATCGCAGTGAGGCGTGCTGAAAATTATTTGCATTGATAATTCGCTGATTAATGTTTGCCACCGACGTCGCAGTCGCCAGCGCAGTCGGCGTCGCTGTCGACAAGCACGTCGGTCAGCCAATGTGTCGCGATTTGGTGTGCCTCATGTGGGTGCGGCTTGTGCGTTGCATGCAGCATGCAGCACGCAGTGTGCTGATATGTGATGTCGATGCATCTCTGCTGCGTCTCTGCTGCGCCTCTGCTGCCTGCTGCTTATTGGATTCCGCAGGATTACGCGTTTATGCTGTAAACAATTAAGTGGGGCGTATTAAGTCGGATTTGGGCCCGACTAACTAATTTATGATTGCCTCGTGTGACGGTGGAGGCAACTGCAGTTGCTGCATCATTATTAAAGCACAACTAACCCGAGAACAATGCATGCAACTTGTGGCTTTAAGCTAGTCAAAAACAATAGGGGAGTAAGGCTTGGAAGACAGATAATGAGATAGGCAGATGAACATGCCTAGTGTGGCCTCGACTGCTCATACTGATCAATAACAGAACTAAAGAACTACAAATAAGATCTTCTAACTTTTTTCATTAATTCATAACACAAAAATAGTGCTAATGTTGCTATTATTTTTACCACAACTGTATATTAGGGTCTATCACATTTCTTACGGTCTAATTTAAATAAAACTTGAAGAGCTTGTAGAAAGATCAAAAATATTTATTTATTTATTTGTTTATTTATTTATTTATTTAAAGTCAACTAAGAGCAGTGGACTGTAGGTATAAAAATTTAGAAATAAAAATTAATATTACATTTTTGTATATTAAAATTAAATGTGAATTAAAAGTTTAAAAAAAAACCATATATATATATAAAATTAAAGTTAAAATTTACGTTAAACAGTAAAATTTTAAAAAGAAATTCTTTTGACTATATGTCAAGATAAATTGAATGTTTTGAATATACACAATACCTTTCTTGACAGAAAAACTATATAGTATTTGTATCTGATAACTTTAAAATAGAGTGAAGAAGAATTGCTGTGAAGTTTCATCAACCAACCCACTGATCATGCATATTTATATTCTATATAATCAAAGATGCTGCCTTTCATTTATATTTTAATACAGACACTTACAAATTCAAGCAGAACCTATCAGAACAAGGCCTAATCTAACCCTCAGATATTCCTAGATATGTAAACTCCAAACAAAATCAAATTGCAAATTCGCTCAAGTCGCAAGCAGTGAAAAAGCATTAGAAGACATGATAAATATTTGAGCAACTTATTAAAAGCATTGACAGACGATGTTCGGCATTAGCAAAGCAAACAGCAACATCATGTGCGGGGAGGGGGCTGTGATGGGAGTTGGAGTATTCCCAGAGTGAATTCGATTGCCAAAGGAAAAACTTGTTGCTAATTTATTGCGTTTTAATTCATATGCAAAATGTTTGCTGCGTGTGTCTCCTTTAATGTTCTTAAGTAAATAATCAAATATGTGCACTTAAAAGGCAGCACTGAGATGGAGATGGAGAAGGAGAAGCACCAGGAGGATGAGCAATGAGAACGGATCTGGATTGGGTTTCCTGGCAACGCAATGCACATGTGTGGCAGGCCAGAATCTAATAAAGCTGCCGTGCCCAGCAGGATGCTTTGGTTCCATGCACCAGAGCTGGGGAATTATTTTTTATTCAGGCATTAAATTGTTTTGGCTTTCTCTGATAATATCTGCATTTTCTTTATGTTTATTGTGATTCTTTCCCTGCCGCCGCAATGCTAATCAAATTACAAGAAATGTGTGTGTGTGTGTCTCAGGGTGGGGATGAGGGAGAGTCTCAGCTCCCTTCATCCTTCCTCCTTCCTCCTTCTCGGACAGGTTTACTACCCTCGGCAGCTGAAGCGCTTCTCAGAGAAGACGACGACGGCACCTTGGCCCAATATTCGCGATGCCCTGCAGCGCAGTATCAAAAATAATTTGCTTGACAATAAAAGACGATAAACATTAAAATTATGTGCCAGAGAGATTTGCCAGCCAGAAGAAAATAAGTAGAGAGAGAATGAGAAAGAAGAAGCAGCCTTGTCAACGTATTAGCCTGTTCTGTATATGCTGCGTATTCTTTATATGCGCTCAGTCTGTGTTGCTTTATGTTTATTATGGCCCGGGGTGGCCTCCCCCGAGCAGTGCCAAGCAAGATCCTCGATTAGTCCGCCAAACTGACTCGTAACTTTCTCACCCACTGCTGGCTCTGCTTCTCCTTTCCGTATCTGCCTTGTCCCTTGTCCCTTGAGACTATCGCTTTGGTTAGCTTTTTTATTCGATTATTTGCTTATGAAATTAGATTTCCCACACTCTTATATAACTTTCTATTCTGATTTTTATCCTACTCCCTCACTCTGCCTATACCTGATTAAGTATTTGATTTCCATGTCATTTTACAATTGAAACTAGTCTGCCACAGTTAGAGATATCTTTATGAAGTTTCACATAGATATGTTGCTTGACTCTTGTTGGAACAAGCTGAATATTAATCAGTACATACTGTATTAGTCATAAATATCGTATAAATAGAAACTATCGTCCGTTATAATATTAATAATAATAATCTTGTTGTAATATTTTTGGTAACTCTTTTCTTTAATAATACCTTTAATAATACTTTAATAATACTAAACTAGATCAGTGTTAGTTATATGGTTGCCTATTCCGTCTGCTTCATTTACAATAAGTTCTAATATCTAGTATAAAAGCTACAGATAATGTTCCTTATATGTGAAATGAATTGGAGGAATATAAAACCTTCGTTCTTTCCTGCTTATTTAATTATTTACAAGTAGTTAAGGAATTCGACTTCCAATTCTACCCTCTCTCTCTCTCTCTCTCTCTCTCTCTCTCTCCTACCCACTTTCTTACTGCACCTCATTAAATATTTCTACGCCATTTTGGCTTGTTACTTTTGCACTTTGGCCCCCGAAAACATCAAAAAGCGCGTGAGAAGTTCGCCATAAAATATATTGCTTGAAAATTGCACTCAACTTCTTCTATTTTCGTTGTTTATTTTTTGTTTTTCGTTACTTTTCATGTGCTTTTCCGCTGTTGTTGTTGTTGTTGCCTGCTCTTGCTTTGACAATTGTTCGCGCTAACGAAGTCGCTTTGCGCTTTGTTTTTGTTGCTGTTCCCTGCCTGCAACTTGCACAATTGTTTGGCTTCTGTCATTACCTTTGACATGGCCCTGGACTGCTCTCGATGCTGTTGTTGTTGTGCCTGTTGTTGCTGTTGTTGTTGCTGCCACTGTTGTTGCCTTTTCACTGTCGCCGTCTTTTGTCTCACGCGCCATTGTTTCCGTCGCTTCGTGCCGCCCTTTGATCTGCCACAGTTGCATTTCTATTAATCGTAATGATGGGCCCCATTGCAGCTGCAACAATGGCAGCTGCCACCCACTGCCACTGCCTCTTGCTACTGTCCCTGCTCCTTCCTTTTGCCCCTTTGGGCAGTGTGAAGCTTAATGTGGTTCGAGGCGCGCTTAGTCGTTAAATTTAATCACAGTCCCGTGTTATCTACGGCACATCTCGGATAGTTCTCATTGCAATTCCCAGTGTGAGTGAGGAACCCTGAGTTGTTACTCGAGGCAGACAATTGACACAGATTCCCAGCACTCAAGGGGCAGCAGGACTCTGCAACAGTTCTTATGCATGCGCATCCTTAGCCTTGACCCAAATGCAACAAACAGGGGATTAGTTGCTGCAGCTAGACCCGGTTTCGAGCTGCAGCAACATATGCAGCATGACCTTGAGTTCTAAGGTAGCTACGACTTGCACAGAGAGAAAGGGAGACTGACAGAGAGAGAGCGAGAGAGAGAGAGGTAGAGCATCAATTGCTTCCACTTAATAAAGCACACTAATGATGACCGCAGGACCACAAGGAATGCACTTGAGCACGTAGCTGGCAACGTGAAACCACTTCAGCTGCCTCTGTTTGAGGTATTACTTTGAGCAGAAGAAGGTACTCGCTACTCTAATTCGCTTTTAATAATGTTGTTTCTCCCTCCTCGAGAGAGAGAGAGAGAGAGTCCTCTCGAGTGCGTCCTGCAACGTCGACAAATGTGATTGATTCCCTTTTTCTCTAGTTTTGTGTACTTTCAATTACGCTAAGACTGCAAGGATACTCGTATATAAAGCTAGTCCAGTTATAGCGCAAATATTTGTGCAGACTGCGTGCAATAAGCAACAACTACACTGCCAAAAAAACCTAGTGTAAACTCGCATCTACTCTCGGAATATGTTTACTCCTGGCTGAGCTTTTCTCTCTCTGTAGAAGGTAGCAGACTCAAAGCGACTTATCCGCCTCTTCAGCATGTGTGTGTGTGTGTGTGCTCTGTACCCCCTGAGCCCCTTGAGTTTGGGCCTTTAAAACAAGTTGGTCTTGCAAAAAACCTAAACTGTTTATTTGCGGGTCGCTTTACCCCCAGCTGGGCACACACACACAACGCACATCCATGTGGCCATAGGTGCACGAAAAGGGTTGCCACCATCCGCGTGGATCGGGTATCATGTGTGTGCAAGTGCAAACAGAAGTGAAAAATCTCGAGGGAACATTTGATTGAATCCAATTCGGACAGAGAGACAGAGAGAGAGAGAGAGAGAGTTAACCGACTCTAATGCGCATTTCTTGATTTACTTTCTCCCCGCCCTCCTTGCCTGCTCTCTACCCTTCTTTAGCAATAATAATCCCCGTCGCTTATCTGTGTTAAAATATCAAATTCTTTAAAATCATCTTCGTTTATTTGTTTTTGTCCAGTATTGATGCCTTTGATTGATTGATTCGATTGATGGAGTTGAGCAGAATCTGTTGTTGGGTTTTTGAAAATTAAAAAGCAGCTTAGCTGCTCGTTCCCATATTTGCATTACACAAAGAGCATTATTATTTCTTTGTACCAATCCTGCCCGAAGGCCTTTTATCGGCAGCCACGTGACATCGAAGGATGAGCAGAGTGGGATGAACCCCCCCTCGGGCACAGTGGGCATTGTCTGAGGGCAGGCTTTGATCTATGCCCCATTTAAATACCTCATCGAGAAGGTAACACAGCATTGTCAAGTTATTAGAATACTTTGAATATCAATTCGATTGGCAAATAAAACATTTTTATCTTGCAATTAATTTAATCTTTATTACACATTTAGTTATATATAATATCATAATGATGCTTAGGGCTTTACTTAGTTTAGCTTAGTCTCAACCATTTGGCTGTGCTGTTTCTTCTTCTTCTTCTTGTTCTTCTTCTTCTTGTAAAGAGAGTTCTATTGTTTTGTGGTTCTTGTACTATAATCATGCTCGTGACACGACAACGTTCTGGACTTGGTTCACATCTTATGGATAACAATATAGATAAATAGAATACTACAGAGGTTACATGGAATTGACACACACAAACACGAACATCGAACTATGTTTAACAGCAAAATAAGTGTACAAAAATATATATTTATATCGTATATCTTCAATAAATATTTTCCGCTAGAGTTGAGAAGAAGCCAGCTACCTATATGAATCTGAATCTGAATCTGTATATAGTATAAGATGAAATCGATGCGATGATTTGTCGTATTGTAAATAGACACCAAGAGAGAAAAATTAGTTGTAAGTATGCGATCGTAAATATAGTGTAAGATTGGTAATTAGTAATCCTAGTTATGCTAGTAGAAAATGGACTTAGCTTAGGTTCGTTCTCTCAAAATGACAAACTAGCAGCTGCTTGCACTGGGCCGACCTTCATCGCGGAGGACTTAACTAAATGTTACGTTAACTAAGTTACGGGAAATCAGTTAATTCGTAAGGGGGTGTTTAAATAACTTTACCAAAATGCACTTAGAAAATACTACGATGTTTTAGCAAAATTATTTATCACATTTGCGCTTATCCAAAATTGTGTTAAACCTTTTCTCATTTCTATCATTTTTGTTCAGCCTTCAACATAAAGTTCTTCTTCAAAATCAGTTGAATTTTCCAGTAGTAAAATATATAATGGGAAATCGTTCACAACATTTCCTCGACATCTTTCCTCTCTCTCTCCCCCTTCCACACAGCTAGGGAGCGCTAGTTCTCACCAACGAAAAGTAATCACAAGTTGCGCTTAGGAGCCTTCGATTTGTAGCTGTTGCTGCAGTTACAAGTTGCAGTTGCAAGTCGCTGTTGCAGTTGCAGTTTCTCTCGTTGTCGTTGCACTTACTGCGCCTGCGGCTGAATCTGCACGGTGGCCGTCAGCTTGGTGGCTTTGCTTGCTGGCTGCTTCTTCTGCTGCAGGTAGAACTGCCTCAGCACTTTGCACATGGCCAGAGCAAGCAGCTTCCAGGCGAGCAGCTGCTCCTCCGTGCTGGGAGGGGAACTCGTTGTTGTTGTTGTTGCTGTTGGTGTTGGTGTGGCTGCTGCTGTGGCAGGCGCCTCGTAGTCCACCTGGTCGTAGCCAGCCTCGAACACTGCTGGCCCATCCACCTGATCGCCGTCGGTAACCTGGCTGTGAGTTGCCGCCGCTGCAGGGACTGCTTCATCTTCGTAGAAGGGAATAGCCATGGCAAGGAATTACGTCAATTCAGTCTGGTTTACTTTCTTGAACTCTGTGTACCTTCTGCACTTTGTGTTAGTCTGCTGTGCTGCTGTTGTTTCCGCGTTGCGAGCTGTCGTTCGACTGACTCGCACGGCCACGCAGCAGGCGCATTTATACCCGGGAAATGCCCAAGGCAGCCAGGGCAACCCACCACCACCACAGCCCTAACCCAATGCCGAGCACCCTCCCCCGGAACGAAGTAAGGCGAGAGAGCGCATTTACTTCCGTAAGGACTCGCTCTCTCTCTCTCTCTCTCTCTCTCTCTCTCTGACTCTGCTCTCGGCTGTGTTGCAATGTCAGCTACTTTACGTGTCTGAAAGAGAGACAGAGAGAGAGAGAGAGGAGGGAAAAGGTAGAGAGAGCACACTTGTGGCATGTTACGTTCCCCTTGCACGTTACGTTACGTTAAGTTCTTACGTTATTGCTCTGCGAGGGGAACATTTCGAATTTTCGAACTCCCCTCTGCCTCAGCCTGTTTTCGAACTCGTCTTTGCCTTTCTGTGAGTTTCCTTTGCTTTTTGGTGTCCTTGACCAAATTCCTTTGCTTTGTCTATGCGAACTATGTGTGTGTCTTGTGGCCTGAGTTTCTCTGGGTACTGAGGTTCGCTCTGGCTGTGGCTGTGGCTGTGGCTGCTGGGCCTGTCTGCGTTTTTACGGCATTTGTCAGCACACATTCTAGCGGCTTTCTTGATGCCTTGTGTAGCCAGCAACCTGTGGAAGGTGTAGTGATTAGAGAAGGTGTAATCTGCACTATATAAGCATGTAAAATATGATGTTTGGAGAAATTCTATAATATATTATATAAAGTGAAAAGATATTACAATAAGCAATATTCAACTCGTTCCACATTTAAAGTCAATGTGCTCCCTGATTCGATATAAGATTTAAACATATTTTTACAGCCACAAAACAATCAGAGCGCATTTTCATGGCACATGGCAAGAATACCATGCATATTTCATGGCTATAAAGGCACCCACTCGCTCTATAGGGACTCTTTTCTACACACTACAGCGCATCCTTCCTCCACCCGAATCAATTTCGCAAATCAACATAATCAACTTCTCGCCGTAAGACCGCACATAATGCACTCGTCGAAAACTTCTTCTGGTGCTGTAAAAAAATGTAAAAACTTTTTATAGTTGCCACATAAAAAATGCTGAATAAAATGCGGCGAAATGGCCAAAGGTACAACAAAAGAAAATGACTTTGGATGGGGGAGAGTTCCCCCCAGTTTATTCCAGCAAGATAACAAAGGGCAGTCAGCTGGGCAGGTCCCTATAATGACATCATATGATGAGCTAGCTCTAACCTCAAAATCAAAATCAGAATCAAAACCCATGATCTAATTTTTGTGAGAGCCCTGTGGCATTGTCTCTGTTCTTCCTACCTGGACCTGGCAGTGTCATGGGGAGTGAGGGGTGGGGAAGACAGCGAGCAAATAGCTGGCGAAAAGAAATGCAGAAATGCGAGCAAAGCAAAACAAAGAAGAAATTGTTTTCGCTTAAAAGAACATTCAAATGGAAATGTTCTGCTTGGCTCAACACAAACAACAAGTGCAGGCAAACAAACTGCATTTATTTAGTTAACAAAAAAGAAGCAGAACTGAAAGAAAGAATATACCATTTGAGTACCTCGACAGAACGTCAGAGCGTACAGACAATGCATAAAAGTGAAGTGCGCCAAGGCAGAGAGAGGGAGTGAGAGAGAGATAGGGAGAGAGGGTAGCGCAAGCACCTTCAGTGAGGTCCCCTGGGAAGAGTTGCGCTGCCTTTTCCGAACTGGGAATACTCTGAAGTAGGTGAATACTTACAACTCTAGTAGAGTCTTGTCTTTTTGTAGTATGCTCACTTGTCTAGCTAATATGCTTTTTGTAGGAAGATAGGGTAGCGCGAGCACCTTCTGTTAGGTCCTCTGGGAAGAGTTCAGCAGCCTTTGCCGAAGTGGGAATACTCTGAATGAGATATATGCCTGCAACTTCAGAAGAGTCTTGCCTGGCTATTGCCTGCACAGTTATCTCGCTGATATGCCCACTCGGAGGGAGGCAGGGTAGCGAGAGCACCTTCTGTGAGGTCCTCTGAGAAGAGTTGAGCTGCCTCAGCCGTAGTTGAAATACTCTGAATGAGATATACACCTGCAACTTCAGCGGAGTCTTGCCTTCCTGTTGCCTGCTCACTCAACTAGCTAATATACCCAATCGGTACACATGTAAAGTTCCTTAGGGTAGCTATGCAAAAAAAGTATAGCATAAAAAGCAGCGTCGTCGTTGACGCTTGGCGCACTTTGTTGCCTTCTGGCTGTCAGATTGATATTAAATTATATACCTTATTATCATTTCGCCGTTGTGATGCGCCACTGCCAGAGGAAGGTAGCAACCGACATGTGTGTGCGAGGGCGTGGGCGTGGCACTGGTACTAGCAGAAAGCCATGTTTATTTACAGCTGGCAACAATTGTTGCTGCACTTTGCCGGTTGCCACAGCAAGTTGCCACAAGTCGCCCCTCTTGTCAGACAAGCCAAGGAGCGCACACACTTCACATGTGGCTCGGTTGCATTTGTTGTGTAAATTGTTGATATTTTTCAACAACAGACAGTCAAATGGCAGACACGAGGGGGGAAGGAAGGGGGAAGGAGTGGGAACAGCAGCAGAGCTTCGTCCTCGTAATATGCTTGATGGCTGCGCGCCCAAGTGACATTAAATGGCTGCAGTTCTGGCTTGGCTTGGCTTGGCTTCGCTTGGGGTTTGGCTTTGGGTTCGCCCGGCTGCACTCATAAAAGTGGCTCAAGTGGCAGCGCAGCAGCTTTAAGACTCGCTTTAAGGCCATATAAAATATTTATTTTACTTTACGTTCCCTTTTTACAATGGTTATCAAAGTAAATTGAACTAACGTATCTTCGATACAGGATTAAAGCTCTTCGATTACTCGCACTGCTGCATTTGTTTTATTTGTTTTTGTTTAGTTTTCAAAGAACTTATCGCTGATCGACTTAAGAGCTTCAGCTTTTGTTCGTCTTGCTATTCATGGCAAATAGTTTTCGCAATTTATTCCCATCCATTTCCATCAAGAACGAGACGATTAGCCTCGGCCCAGGCAACCGAAAATGAGTCCGCTAATTAACAAATTGATTTATGGAAATTAAAATGACAATTCCCTAAGGGATTCACAACAGACTCATATGCAAATTTCCCGAACCTTGCAACCCCGAAAAACTTGACTTTGCGGTTGCACTGCAGAATGTTGGGTGGAGCGGGGAGAATTGAGAGTGGAGACTGGAGACAGACATTTAATTAAGGTGTCTTCATGGCAACAACAAGTCGATCCCAGTGGTAAATGAGTCCAATTAATAACGAAGCATTTGCCACATAATTCATGCGGTTCATGCAGAGGTGGGAAATGCCAAATGGGAAGCTGATGATGAACCCAGGATGGGTCATAATTTTGTATACCCCCCTTCAACTGTCTGTCTGTCACTCGGCCAAGTTTAGAATTGTTTTGTTTTTGTTTTTCCAATCTTTTGCATTGGTCACATTTGGTCAACACTCGCGTTTTGCTGCCTTTTTCTGTATTTTTTGTTGTGTTCTACGGCACAAGTTGAAGACTTAAGCCGAGCTGAGTCTGACTTAAATTTATGGCCTGGACTGTGGACGACATGTTGTGGGTGCTGTAATTTATGCAAATTGTTGCCTTTTCTTCGGTCGCAATTAATTCTGGCAGCCGGAGTTGTCCTGGCGGCAGTTCAATCATATCCTTAATCCCAACTGGTCTAAGCTCGGGCAGAGAGACAATCGAAGGCGTCTTGTCGTTGTTGTCTTTGGGGTTTCATTATAATCGAATTTGAGCGATAAACTCGGCAATGTCCTCGCCTGCTCGTCATTTACATGTTCTGGAACTAAATAAACATTTGCCGGACAAAACATCAAAAGCAAAAGCGTATAATTTACGGTTCGTTAGGTCAAGGATGCGGGATGCTCAGGCTATTCAGGGTATTCAGGCCCATCAACCCGTCAGCAAGTCAAACTATCCCCTGGTTTCCTTATGCAAATCGACAACTTGCGCATCCATCTTCGTCATGTCTTGGGGTTCTGCTTGAATATTTACTTAGTGGAGGTGTTGGCTTGGCTATTAAATGGGAATTATACAAAAGCCTGCAGGACCCAAGCATCAGACTTGGGCAACAATAAGTTCCCTTTGATTCGGCCAACTGTCTCCGATCACATGTGAGTTAAATTTATGTGGTCAGCTTTGGGAATTCATCGCCATAAAAGAGGACAAAGCGGAGCACGAACGGGGACCACAAAAGGACAAGCACTTGCAAGAAAGTGCGCCCCAAACGAGACTTGGCCCCCTTCCCTTCCCTGCTTGGCCAATACAAAAACCAGCCGAATTTGAATGAAGCGAGGACAGCTCAGGGAATACTCGTCAAGGTGTGGGGGGAGGGGGGGTGTGTGGCCTTTGAATGGTCAAATAAGCATAAAAGGCGACAAAAGTGCCACTTCTCTCGCCTGCCTTCGAAAGGGTCCTTCGAGTGGATCTCTCTCGTTGTTGGGCAACACTTTAAAGTGCTTTCGGGCTTGTTGCTTAAATGATTAAATGCATTTCGAGGGTTGTTTGTTTACGTGCATGTTCCAAGAACCCCCACCTCCACTTCCCCTCCTACATTTTCTTATTCTTCTTCTAACTGCCGATTTGGGGCTTGTTGCGAGTGCGAAGCTCAAAAATTTCATATTAAATGTTTTATAGCTCGACCAGAGTCGCCGTTTTGAACTGTTGCCAGTCATCGAGTGACGTTCGTAATGTTTTTTACTGTCAGCAACGCATTTAATTTAAATTATACAAGTATAACAGCACAACACTCTCTTTATATTTACGAAGCGTTTCCAATCTAAATGGATAAGATACTCTGACAAAGCCTAAGTCTGTCTGTGTTTCTCTTTTAAATATCACAAGGTATTTGAGCACAGACCTTCAGCATCCTGCTCTAGATTGTAAGAGTATCTCACTGTCGTCGAGTCTAAAGTCTCTTTTTCTATCCATTCAAAGTAAAAAGGCAACATTAAAATTATTTTTTATCGACATTTTATTTGCAATTTGATTTTTAATTTTTTCTTTAGGTTTCGAGGATTGCTGCATAGCTACATTGTGTATGTGTTTGTGTGGAAATCGTGTATATTGGCCAAGCAAAAACGTTTTGCCATTTTCATTTTATGATTGCAAAATATTTTAGTTTCATTTCGTTTTTCTTCTTATTTTTTATTGAGCATTGTAAAAAGTATTTTTGCTCATTTATCTCTGCTCGTTTAATTTTTAATATAAAGCGCCAATTTCCAAGTTTCCCCTCTCTCCCTCTCTCCGTCTCTCTCTCTACTGTAAAACGTTTTTTAATATGCCACATAAATTCAGCAGGATTTGGGCATTGAATGATTGAAATTTATTGACAAACAGCAAAGGCAGAAAGCAGCAAAAAGAGGAAATAACCTGATGCCAGACATCAAATAAATTCAGTGTGCGCTCATAAAATTGTCTACGCCAAATCCATCCAATATATCAAATCGAGCTAAGACTGCAACACACCCCTCTCCCCGCCCCTCACCTATGAGAGGTGAACTTAGCACTGACAAATCGGCAGAGGGCGTCGTGTTTGACTACCAATTATGAGCAATTGCCGCCTGCAGAGGGCAGAGGAAGTGGAAAAAACTCATATGATAATTTATCGCACATGCCTACACGATGTCACGATGTCGCCAGACATGTGTGTGCATGTACAGTGCTTGTCTGTGCGTGTTCATATGTGTTGCTTATCCTTTTTAGGCTGGCGATGATTTGCAGCCGCTGCCACTAAATCAAGCATGCAGCATTAGATCACACAGTCAATCCTCCTCCTCGGGCCACAGCCGGTTGAGCCATAAATGAATTGTTTATGGACTCGCTGAGGAAGTGTGAATGATGTGAATGATGTGAATGGAGTCGTCAGGCTGTTGAAGGCTGAAGATCTCAGCGAGGTATCTGCGCCGTATATCGAACTGATTGCACAGCCATAAATATGATATTAATTACGATTCGATGGAGAGATTGACTAACTGATTGACAGACTGACTGACTGACTGACTGACTGTGGTACTCACTGCCACCACGAGAGGGCGCACAATTCATTTGCCATGAAATTCAATCCTGGCCAGGCAACTCTCCTCCCTTTCTCTCTTTCTGCCTCAGTTGTTGTTGTCGCTGCTGCTTGTTTGTTGTCGCTTGTTTGTTGTTGTTGCTGTTACTGTTGTTGGCCACACGCCACACGCTCTCGAGCCCTCAATTAAAACGGGCTCCGGACGAAAGGAGGTTGGAAATAAAGGAAAGAAAAAGAG
Source organism: Zaprionus davidi (assembly GCA_018903715.1). Lineage (NCBI taxonomy): Eukaryota > Metazoa > Arthropoda > Insecta > Diptera > Drosophilidae > Zaprionus > Zaprionus davidi. Next base: position 4,648,051 of record JAEIGL010000002.1, on the reverse strand, counting down.
TTCAATTGACGGCTGACATATTCCTTTGTGCGGGGCGCTCATGCAAATTGTCGAAATATTTTCAACTGACCAACAATTGAGTGCTGCCTGCCCTGCACCACCCTCTGCCCCTGCCCCTGCCCCTCCGCTGACCCGTCAAGCCATCGAACCGGCGAACCACCTTTCATGTTGTTGTGATTGGTTTTGTCTAATGGAACTCGAGCGTGGCAACAATTTCATTGAATTGGATTTCAATGTACGACAAAAGGCGCGTTACTTTTTGATTTCTTTCTCTCTGCAACTGGCCCCTGCCCACCCCCACTCCCTTCCCCTCTCCCTCTATCTCTTGCTGCCCACTGTGCGCTGCACAATTCGTTGGTCATTAAAAGGGACACGTGCTTTAAGCACGTGCCCGACTCAGGTTCTCTCCGCATGGAGCTGGACACGCTTTTGTTTAAAACTCGCCCGAAAACATTTCCCCGTGCTGGAGTAGGGGCTCGGGCAGTAGAGGGGGGAGCTGCCTTACAATGCCACTGCCAATGTGTAAATATTTGAGCCCGACTTGACACAATGCGTAGCGTTTTTCGCTTAATTTTTGTGCAAACACGTTTACTTTGTTGCGGTGGGGTCCTTTGAGAGTCCTAGCTAGGTCCCCTCACCCCCTCTTCCGGCGTGAGACCATCATGTTAATTTGTTATTAATTGTCTGCCTTGGCCGTGTGTCCCATTGTTGTCAGTGTGCTGGGCGTTGCTATCACTCGATGTGCTACTGATTTCTGTTTTGATTTCAGTTTGTTGCTGTGACAGTTTCTGGTAATGCGAGCACCTCTTCAGGGCAGCAGTGACTAGACGGGGGTACCTCAGGGCCAGGGGGCCAGGGGGTACCTCAGGGCGTGGGAGAGTAAATAGTGCCATTGTCAAAGAAGGTTTCACATTCGGACTGTGTGCCAAGTTTGTCAGCACACTTCAGCTTCCATCGATGCCCAGACAACTTCAGCAACTTCCACTTCATGTACCCCCTGCCCTACTCCAGCCATACTCCCATTCGCTGCGGCGCTGTCAGGAGGTTTTCATCCATTTCCGACATGCAGGCGCGTCGAATTTCCCCGACGAGTTGCATAAATTATAAAGAACTCTAAAAAGTGGAATGCCGGCAGTTTAATCAAGCACAGACACACGACTCGCTCGTCATAATCCCTTTAAATGCAGATCGAGCGCGAAAGGGGTAACCCCTTAACCCCTTGCTGGACCTACTGCGGGCCGGGCGTGAAAAGCGCATCAGGCACAGGCCGGGGAGGCTAAAGGATTCGCCGCCCACTTGCCAACGGCTGCTGTGCTGAAGTGTCTCTCTCTATCTCTCTCTCTATCTCTCTCTCTGGATGTTGATGCCATCAATGTCAGTCATAAATTCATCACGGGAATCTGTTTTGGGTTCGTGCGGTCACGTGACTCAGTTAGACAATGTTTGACGCAAAAGTTTATTAATTGCTGGAATTAAAGAGAGAGCTCTCTCCCCTGCGCATCTGCCCTTGTGGGGGGGGGGGGATGTAGTGCGAACCAGTTTGTTGCCACAACAACAGCCACAAAAACTATTACCAATTAAGTTAATTGCGTAATTTTCAATATGAACTAAACGCCACAGGGTGCTCCTGCTCAGAGCGAGGGCAGGCACTGAAGTTGTGAGAGTATTTACCAGGTGTACAAGTATGAAATGTCGGTTCGAACATATAGATGTCTCGCAAACGTAAATATTTATCGATTGTCATAAAACTTTGACCATGTGAAGTGTCAACCTTGACTGAGCAGCGCTTCGATTCTTATGAAAGTGTGAAAAAATGGCTCGATGAATGGTTCGCCGCAAAAGACGATGAGTTCTACTGGCGTGGAATCCACAAATTGCCCGAGAGATGGGAAAAATGTGTAGCTAGCGACGGCAAATACTTTGAATAAATGATTTTTTCTTTTTTTCACACAATTTAACGTGTTTTTTGATTTAAATAAAACGACATTTCATACTTGTACACCTGGTACTATACGTAGACAAAGCTCAAAGTTTTCCTGCTCAGCTGGAACTGCCCTCGTATCTAACACACACACACACACACACACACAGACAGAGGTGGCTGTCTGCTTACATAAATGGATTGCGCATCATGATGACGGTGTCAGGAGCAGCTTAAACAAATATAAATCCTTGTGCTAAACACATGCCAAGCCAAAGGACAAAGGACATTACACAACGACACACTCGACTTGCCCCACCCCCCCCCTCCCCCACTCACTCGCTTCATGCGCAGACACACAAAAACAAATAATTACAAGTAAAAATCGCTGGCAGGATAATGGCGCATAATGATGAGCCCGACACAGGACCGACTGGGTCTGGGCTGAAGCAGACGCTCCCGGTCTGTCGGCAATTAAGCATTTTCAATAAAATTTACACCTGAGCTCATTTTAATTGAGTTGCTAGCAGGAAGCAGCAGCACAGCACCCACTCGAAGCGAGACGATCCAACAAGGACATGTCTAGTGCCAGCCCAGCCTCAGCACCAGCCAAACCCCACAGCAGCAGCAACAGCAGATAAACTTTGTTTTCCAGATCGACTCTCCACCTAATTGCCCGGTCATGTAGTTGAAGCTCAAGTTGCCAGTTCCCTCCCCCCTCCTGCTACCTTCCCCTGTTTGTCCGACGACTTTTTTAAGTATTCCAATTGATTCCTGCTTCAATGTAGTGGAATTGATTTGTGGGCGAGTGGCCACGCCCCGCACCAACAAATTAGTTGCCATAAATAAGCGCAGCAAAAATGCGGACACGTGAAATACTTTGCTGAAATTTGCATAGACATGCGGCAAACTGGGGAGGGAGTGAAAAAAATTGGCATATTGCCTAAGGAAGAATCCTTAGAAATGTAAACTTGAATGCGAGAGAGACTTTTCTTATTCATACCCGGTACTCATAGGGTAGAAGGGTATTTCAACTTGGTGCCAATCAATTTAGCTATGTTTGTCTGTATGAACATCTATATCTCAGGGACTATAACAGCTTGGACTATCAAATTTATTGTCTATGTGTCTTGTTATTGTACTAAGCTAAAACTTATCAAACAATTTTGTCACGCCACCTTGTGAGCCCATTAAAGTGAACTAAGTGAATTGCTGGCTTTAATTAAAAGCTGAAACATTTATTTTTGATCTGTACAATAAGTAACACAATGCAAATTATTTCATATAATTTGCTTTTAAACGGATCCCAAACATATTACTAATTTAGAAAATAATTTAACTGGATGAACAGGTGCAGCTTCAAGTATCAGGTATATCACAGTCGCGCAGCCTTGCCTGTAGCTTTCTAACTTGTCTTTCATACAATAATTATGTCGCATATAGCGAAATTTCATTTCGATCCGCAAGAACATAAATTGGCAACACGCAGCCTCGGCCACCCCCCGCAGTTCGCGTAGAGACGATGGCAACCCTCACCAGGAGTATGAAATTGGCAATCATTGCGACCCGAAGTACCCCGGAACATGATCCATAAATGTAGCGCATGCAAATTTGTTGCTTGATTTGTTCACTTTGCCTCAATTTGGCGATTTCGTTTTCCTTTTTCGTTTTGTCGCTTCAATAAAGTTTGCCCGCTCCCCCTCCGCATCACATTGCATTCCGCAAATAATTGCAATTCTCTGCCTCCCGTCAAACTGTGATTTTTTCAGGGCTTGCAACCCTGAAGTGCCTTGACATGTGTATTCAGTTTTGCTCTCAGGCAATATCTTCTATTTTGCCGGCCCCGTCTGGCGGCATTATTAGCATGCGACTGCTGATTGAGTCTAATATTACGGCAAATTGTTGCCAAATTGAAGAGCAATGCGCATTGAGCTACGATGCAAATCAATTTGGGATGACCATGTTGACAGGGATGTCTCCTCTCTCTCCCACGTGTCCAGTGCGAGTGAATCAGAGGAAGGACGGCACTTAGTTTTGCCAGTTCAATTAGAATTATCCTCGATTCGTCGACCTTTCTCAAGCTGCTTATCGCATAGACCGATTCGGGCCCTTTTAATGCAATTAAATGTCGCTCTCTCGGACCCAAGACGCGGCCCTTGTTTCTGTCAGTCGAGCAATTAAACTCGTCGTAGATTTAATTAAGCTGCAACAAATTTTAATAAGGCACCTCGAGGGCTGCGGAATATTTGAACTCTTTCGCAAAAAATTGTTAACAACTTCAATTAAATTATCAACTTTCAGTACGGTCAGCCGCTGGGCCCCATTTAATTGCGAATGAAAAAAAATACATATATAATAAGTTAAGAAAGTTTAAACCAGGGACTTGACTGGGAGACACCCTTCGCGCTAATTGGAACTACCATTACAAGCACCTTCTGACATTATTTGCCAACAGCAGGTGTGTTTATTGTCAGTTCATAATGAAATTTGGTAGGGAGGCTCAAAATGTAGTTAACTTATTATACAATAAACCTCAAAGTTCTATCTTTAATACTTCACTGAATTATTAAAAATGAGAAATTGAATTATGGACTAGCAAAATATGATTATTCTGCGCATGGTTAACAGCTACTTACATGACAAATTTTACGTTACTAGCTCTTAAATTGACTGAGATTATTGCGTTCATACGGACAAACAGACAGGACTAAATTGACTCTGCTGACCATACAGTTAATATACCCCTTTCTGACTATTTTCAACCTTTAAAGGGTATACAAATACATGTTGTACTCGTGTGCATGGGTTGGGAAAAAGTTTCGACCGCTCGGGCTTAACCTGATTAAGCTGTGAAAACTTTTGCCGACTCGGCGGTCTGGCAACGCTTAACGCGACTTAATTGTGGTCGCAGGTGCCGTGCGCGGCATTTTTATCGTTTTGTTCACAGTTTACAGCGAGTTGAGCCTCTATTACGATTGCCCAGGATTGGGGGAAGGTTTCTCTCGCCTCCGAAGACACTTTTTACGACCTTTACGACTGTTTGCAGAAAGGCCATCGAAACGACATTGATTCGTCTTGTAAAAATCTGCAATTTATATTTTGTTTGCTTTCAGCTCGTAAAAACACGCCCCAGGTAATTCGATAGCTCCTTTCAGAAACCCTTCTGCACTGTCTGGCTGCAGGATTTAAAAAAAACTTTGCGCACTTTGCGACTCTCGCATTTTTTAATTGCCTGAAATTTAATATTTCCCCCGTTCCCCCGTTCCCCCTTCCCTTGTTGGCTTTTCTGCTTTTTATTTTATGCTAATTATTTTCGTATGCGGCTCGAATTCATTTTATTCGCATGTTTCCATGTTTTCCATGTTTTTCACATCGCAAGCCAATTATAAAATTTAATTTTTGCACTGTTCAAATAGCTTGCGGCGTCGGTAATTCGATAGTCACAATTAGCGGGCGCGAATCAGCCCGGAATCAGCCGGGAATCGGATCTGTAGCTTTTAAGGCCGTAAGCCGCTTACCAGACAGATGACGACAGATTACGTGTCGACTTGACGAGTGCATTCACGAGTTCATTCGAATGCACTCGAAATATGCTCGTGATTCAATTGACAATTGCACTAATCACGGCAGAGTCAGTGCGGTGCATGGGGATTATCTCGCGATAAGCTATATTAATCTCCGTTGCGGTGCTCTTAATTGTATTTACACCTGTTCAACTGCCCTCCCCCTCACACGCGTTCCCTCTTCCTCGTCGCATCACTTGCGAATGCATGCGGCTATTTATATTTATGAGGTTCGCTTTGGCTCGGCTCGATTCGGTTTGGTTCGGCATTATGATTCAATAAAGTGCGACGCACTGGCGCTTGGCTTTTTTAATTGCTTTTCAATAACATGTCAGAGGATGGTGTCCCGCCCGTTCCCCCTCCCTTGCACTGGCCAGCCGGCCAGAGCTGATAAGCCGCAGGATAATCAACGTGGCTTGGTGTGGCGTGACGTGTTAAAATGTTGTGTAAAAATCCGTGGCAGGGCTAAAATATTCACGGAGTGAATTAAAAGTGCTCGCTAATGCAATTCCCGCTCGGTCTGCGCTAATTTAAATTTTTGAGTAGCCGCCGCATAAAAGCGCAGCGCCCTGCAACAAATTGTTGCACTGCCAACGCTATTCAAACTAATGTGTGCGCGCAACAGTGTTGTGCAGTGCTCTGTTTACACATGTGTAATGGCAAGCCAGAGGCGTAGGCAAGGGGGGACCCTTAGCTGCAGCTTGCTGCACTCCCCCCCCTTGGCTACGCCTCTGCTTGCTGTGCATATGACACGACCACAATGCAGAGCACTCGCCCTCGCACGGCTCGTTGATTTGCCAAAAGCAGACAACGTACACACATAACATATCCTCCTTCTTTCCACCCCCTCCCTGGCCACTCTTCATGACACAAAGTGCATCAGTTGCGCTGCGTTGCACTTTCGAGTGCATGCCCCCTTTCTCTAACTCCCACACACACACACCCTACTGCCTGTCGGGTGTCGATAGCAGCCTTAATTAAAATTAACATTTTTTGCACAAAACCTAACAGAGATCAGCAGCAGGTCCCAGCTCACAGGTACTACATAGGTCCCCTGTTGGCAGGTCCCTTACATTGTCAGGAGCCGTTTGATTTTAGGCCAGAGTTAACTCAATTTGCTGCCTCAACAGGGCCAAAGTGGCACAGCGAGAGCAGCAGTAAGAGAGAGAGGGAGAGAGAGAGAGAGCCGCACACATTTTTGGATTGATTCTGATGATGGTTATTTAATTTGAAGCGTCAAGTGGGCGTTATTGATGCGGCTTAGAGTGCTTTTACATTGATGGGGCGTGAGCTCATCTGAAAATTGGCAAAATTTGTCGGAAATTCGGCACAAAATATTGCAGGATTTTGATAAGAATTATTACACAGAATGTGCTTAGTAAAAATAACTTAGTTGGTTAGTTTGGCTGGTTAGTACAATAATAATATAACATAGTACTTTATAAGGTATTTCCCCCAATAAGATAAAAAGTACTATATGATTTTATAACTCAACAGAATATTCACATATAGATCTCTTCCTAGTATAAGTAAATTATTATATTTAAGTGTGAGTCGCAAATTATTCTGATAGTCAACAGAATCTGTGGAACTAGCTACCTATGGGTAAGTACTTAGTATATATTGTATATATATTATATATTTATTTTTATATTTTGCACACCTACATACATTATATTAATCCCCATAACACCATAGAAACGCATTTACAACTACCCATGTGGTGGTATTAATTTCCAGCTCTTACTTCCATTTAGTTTATTTGAGTTTACAAAATGCATTTGGGTTACACGAGCCGCGGGCGGTGTTTCGTGCTGCACGTTGCACGTTGCTGGTGCTGCATGAGTAAATATCAATATTTACACCTTTAATTAAAAACGCTAACACGGTTATTTAGGAGGTTCCAGACGGGAAGTCATCCGTAGTGCGAACAAGCAACACGACTCCTATTGCTCCTACCCCTGTCTCCGCTGCTCTGTGCGGAAAAGCTTTTAAGCGAAAGCCCCAAAGTGAAAATCAAAAATATTTTATGGGTCGTGGCTCTGGTAGAAGAGTGTTGCAAAGGGTAGAAAAGTCACTGAACGTGGATTATTATACAGTACTAACTGTTAAAGAACTATTTGTGACAGAGTCTCTCGTATGGTGAATAAAGTTAGTTTGCACGAACAATACGATGAAAATAAATGTAGCAACATCTAAGACTAGTGAGGAGCTTCGATAGAAGCAGTTGAAGACGGTAACTGCACGTTCCTGGAGAGTAGCTCGCATTAACAGCAGCTGTTCCATCTAGAAGAAGTATATTAATAGCCAAGTCTAATAAGATCAGTTATTGAATCTGTTACTCACCTGTACTATACGCAGGTTATGCGTGCTATGCGTCTCTTTGTCTGACAGCAATACCTCCAACTCGATGAGATCATTTAAAATCTTCTTTTCCAACCGATGGATTTCCCTAGTCATTTCGTAGATGTAGATCACATTCGAATCGAGCAAGCCCGATATAACAATTCCAATGACAGCTCCCAACATATTATCCACGAACTTATTGAGTCCCAACTGTATATAGAATATAATTTCAAAGGTTAATGTACTGATCTGAACGGGCCACCAAAGTATCTGCAAGTTCTTGCTGAGATCGAGGAGTTTCTTATAGTACTGCAAGTAGAGCGATCGTTTAGCCGGACTGCACTCAAGCCGCTCGTCCAGGCAAAGTGCCAACGAATCAAGGTAGTAAATGTTGAACAAGAGGGTAGCATCTGTCAGCATTATCTGCATTATGTGGTGCAACCAGGAAATGATCAAGTACAAGTTCAGCCAGGGGTTATCGGAATCGATCCACCAGTTGGCGTTCACGTCACGTACAATGTGACATGCAAAATCTGATATGGAGACTTTGACTTCTTTACCAAACAGTTGCCGATGTATCTGATCAAGTGATAGAAACTGATTGAGGACTTTCTGCAAGAGGCGACGTTTGCTCTTCATGACTAAGCTGCTGATTCCAATGATGGTGCCTCCCATGGCCCAGCTCGATGCCCAATTGCAAAGTACATCGAAGTACTTAGAACTTCGATTACTGGATACTATTCCGATCACCAGTTCGTACAGTCCAAGACAACTGGCTGGCAAAATGAACACGAGGTACATAATCCAGAAGTACCATTGCAAAATGGTAGATCGGATGAATTTCTTCCTGTAGGCATCAAAACGGAACTCAAGAACTGCCGAGAACTTGGTTAACACATCCAACAGAAAAAATAGAACTTTTAGTACCAGATTCATGCTTACTACTGAACAACTCAACATAATTGAATAACCAAAAGAGAGCAAAGAATAGAACATTTTCCTTTAGCTTGTGGAAGTCTGCACACCCTTTCGTAGCGAAGAACCTTTTTATTGTCTTGCGTAAATTGGGCTTGTCATAAGTTTACTGATTGTTAGAAGGTTATGGGAGACAATTGTTCCTACTTCACTATATCAAAATATAGTGTTTGGTTATTCTTAAGAATATTCCCCACCCTGTGCTGTTAAGATACGATATTATGATGTATGGATTCTTCACTTAATAAATATAATAATATAAAAAAAAAAAGGAAAAGAATAGATTAAAGAGTAGACATCTGTAGGATAGTAAGACCTGTTAATTTCGTTTGCCATGTCCAGTTCACATAAAGAATATGCAAGTGTACCTGAATCAAAGATCAAGTTACTGATGAAAATCAATACACTTCAATTCATTACACTATCGATTGTAATAAAAGCTAATCGCTTGACTATCAGTTCTAATGTGCAGTGCTTTAGCGGAGTTATGTCTTTAATGTGAGTGCAAGAGGTGTTGCCTGTAATATTGCTTCAGTTCGACGTTTGTAATGGTCTGAAATAGATGTAGTTCGTTGCTGTCTGAGTTATTTCACGGAGAACGCAGTCAAAGATCCCCCAGACGCATCAATGGATGTGCATTATCCACTTGCAGGCCCTACTCTGTGTGTTGTGTATCTAAAATATTTGCCATGATGCACGTGGCGTCCATTCAACGCGTTCATACGCGCAGCGTGCAACGCCCGTCACTGTGCCGCCGTCTGCTGCATGTCGTTTAATTAAAAAATGCCCCAAAAGCATTTACCCCTACCCCCGAATGATGCACTCCCTCTGAGTGAGTATGTGTGATTTTAATGAAAACGGAAACCAAATAATCAGTGACAATCTCTGGCTGGGATCGGATCGCAGAGGGGGGAGGAGGAGGCGCAACGGTCAAGCCAAATGAAACAAAGCCAAAGGATTTCCATAATAAAAGTGCAGCTTGCGGAGCGTATGAATTTAATGATTTAATCACACACACAGACACACACACACTCACACATGCACATGCACACCCCTTGGGGCATGTTGCAAGTGGCACGCCTTGTTGACACTGCATGCGTGTCAGGAGAATTTGTCAAAAAAGTGCAAGAGTGGCTCAAGGGAAATACCCAAGTGGAATTCCAAAAGCCAACACCCCCGAGCCGCTTTCCCCCTCACCCCCTTCACCACCTTAGCCATGCCCCTGCTGCCGTTGCAACCAGTCTGCCCGGGGGGCGTCGTTGCAATGCGCACTACAGAAGTTATTGACTTGGGCAGAGAGAGAGAGAGACTGGATTGGGAGACTGGCAGACTGAGAGGAACTGCCAAATGCTGGCATGTGGTCAACATTTAAGTGTAATTAATGCCCGCGGCCCGTGCACAGGAAGTCGCATTCGCTGCAGCCAACGACGCACTTCCGCCTCGCGATATGAAAGGCAAATACCGATTGCGCTTAATTTGATTAGAGAATGCAGCCAGAGACGCCACTGCAGTTGTCATTATAATATATAAGCAAGGATATATATACAAATATGCAAAGATATATGTACTATATACACATGTACGATATTCTGGTTTAAAATCCGTCTCTCTCTCTCTGTGTTCGGCATCAATGCGCCCTTCCATCCACTCGCCTGGTGTCCATTGCAGGCCTAACCCTGTAATAATTACAATGCTCTCCCCTTCTCCCAGGAGACTGCTAGTCAATCCTCATCACACACTAAAGGGGCTTACGGGCTAATTAATAGTGAGAGTTCTTTGAAAAGTTTTTCACTTTGAACTGTCAGAAACTATAGAGAACTATATGCAAATTTCCATCAGGAGTTTTCTTAACATTTCTCGCCGTTTTCTTAGTGCCGCGTTCCAAATTCAATTTGTTCCACTCGGCAGCTTCGCTCGCCGCATGTGGCATAATTACAGGCGTTCTATACCCACACACTTGGGTTCGACATGTGAGTATAGTTTTCGGAAAGTCAATTAAAGTCTGGCACGTCTTTCAAATTGGGCGGAAACATTCACTCAGACTTGCGGTTCGACCAGGTGAAGTAACTTATTGTGCGACTGACAGGGCGAGAGGAAGGGCAGGGAACTCAGCACAGAATCCACTTAAAACTTAGTGCAGGCGGAGAAGGAAGCAAGCGTGTGCTCTTTAAAGTATTCCCAGTCTGCATGGATTAGCCAAATCGATTGTATCACAAGTTCCCCAACAACCCTCGTGCTCTTTTCAATATGCGAGCAATAAAAGTTCTCAGGCAAAACCCGTCAAAAAATGCAAGAGTAGAAAAAAAGCTAAAACACTCATAATGATGACACACTTACCACATAAACCGCACACACACACGCACACCCACACACACTGGTCGTGCAACCCACAACAAACTACTCAGGGAAATGGGCCCCAAAAGGGTTGACAGAAGGCTTTGCCGGCGCACAAAATGGCCACTAAAATGCACGCTAATGAGTTTCAATTACGGCCAAACTGTACTGACAACAGTGGCATAGCCAAGGGGGGTAGGGGGAATGACAATTGGAGGGGATTTCCAAGCGTTTTTATTAACGGGCGACGACATCGTTGTCGCTTCTGTTGTCAATTTACGTAAATTTTTGGCGCTGCTTTGATTGAAACTAAACGATGGCCCAGGGTGGCAGGCAGTGGCTGCAGAGGCGTGCAGAGAGGGGAGGGGGATGGTTGGCTTGGTTTTAATTAAATTCCCTTTCCCACAAAGTGCACTGGGCGCAGCTGAGCCCGAGCTGAGGGGGGGCCTGCGGTTCGTCACTTGTCGTTGTGATTTGGTTTTTTCGACTCGTAAACTTTTATGATTACAAGCTCGAAGTGCGCTGAATGCGTCCCTGGCACACGTTACAGTGTGACCAGTGTGCGCGGGAAATAGAGTTGCCACCTTAAGCAGGAGGTTCGTCAAAGCCTGGGCCTGTCTGTGCCCACTGTGCATTGTCTGCCACTTGCGGCTAAATGTTTTTGGCGCCGTGCAGCTTAAATAATTAATGATCGAGCTTAGAGAGAAGTTGGTGGAATAACTGACGCCAACAGAGGGCGCCACAAACGTAATAAAACTGCCCAGTCAAAAAGTTAACTGACCAAAGAAAGATAGAAAGTAAGGAAGAGGGGGAGGAGTGTGGGAGAGGCAGAGTGAGACTTGCAGACACTTTGGCATCGAGTGCATTTCAATTCCCAAGCGATTATAAACTACGCAGCCAGCGCCGAGTTGCCAGACCGTTTGCAAACTTAATTTACAACCAGCACAAAGAGCTAACCACAACAATAACAACAGCAACAACTGCAAAGGGGCAACAGGAGCAACAGCTGCAAGAGACTGTGCATGGCAAATGAACGACTAACAAATACTCTGCAGAAAATAAAAGCGATATTTGCAATGTTCAATAAGTAAACTGACTTCTTGATTTCTTATAACTGCAGAGTCTATATACCCCACGGGTGAGCGAACATTCACAGGGTATACAAACACAACAGGCTACAAGTGCCACACAGGAGGCAACTACAGCACTTTGGCTAACTTTTTACTTTGTTAAAGTCCAACTCGGAATTGTGTTCTTCACTCTCCATTCGAACTTTGGCACTTGGACACCTTCGAAGCGAGAGAGGAGAAGTACAGAGAAAGAGAGAGAGGAAGGCAGAGAGGGAGACAAAGTGCTGAGCCCTGAGCCGGCAGGTTGTAACCCTGTTGTAATCGTGGGTCAGCCCCCCCTCACTCCGAATTAGCTGCAAATTGTGTTTATTATTACTTTGGCACGCAGTTCTATTTCCATTTAGCCCTCACCCCCCCCCCCCTTCCCCGCTATCCCTTGTGCCGCGCAGAAGTTGAAATTTAAATTAATAAGCCAAGCAGAGGTCCAAATGCACAAAAGACTTGGCTCGTCTGAGCCCCGTTAAGCCTCTGGCGAGTGCAGAGTGCAGTCTGGGCCAAGCTCTTCTCTCCTCTTGGCCCACAGTAAATTGCGCTTTAATTGCACTTTAGGAGCGAGTAGCGGCAGCTGAAGACAGCTGAAAACTTTGCTGCTGTCCGTGTCTGAGAGACACAAGACAGGAAATTGGTAATCATCATAAATAAGTGATTAAAATTAATTAAAGTCATTTTTGGGAGCAAGTTTGGCACTTCAAGAGCAGCAAAGAAAGAGAACTTTAAGGGAAAGAAAAGCATCGAGCAAGTCCTGAGAAGATTCTCATCTGTCTTCAATTTATAAAAGTGCAAAGAGATTTTCAGCTAGAACACAGTCATAGTGGCAGCAATTGGGAACAGTCGTGGGAACAGTCATCATTAGCCTAACCGGAGCTGCACTTGCGATAGCTCCAGCTGATCCTCCATCTTCTGCACCGTGTTATTGTTGTGCTTGATGCTCTTCAGCCAGGCAACGTAGGTGTCGGGTATGCCCGTCTCCACGGCACCCTTGACGAGCACCTTCAAGTAGGTCTGCGATGGTCTGCGCTCGAAGGGAACTTCCTTGTCCGCATTTCGTGCGTCTGGTGAGCCATGCAAATTCGTCTCCGGTTGTTTGGTCAGGTGGTAGGCGCGACAGACGATCTCAGAGTTAGTTGCCAGCGAGTAAACAGGCACATTGATGGGCTGGTAGATGCCTTCGGCAACGCCCTCTTGGCTGGAAGGAAGAGTAAGGAATGAAGGTTAGTCAGCATCATTAAGCGCTGCCAGTGCAGGCCTCGTACTTATCCAAGTCCTTGAGGTTCGACATATCAATCTCCCAAATGGCGCCGTACACGTGCGATCCTTCCGTGGGCACTATTGTAGCAGGCGCTCCCAACCACCTGTTGTCTAACAGGTCGTATTTGAGAAAGTCCAGGCGATAGTTCTGCAATGAAAAGACTCTTTAAGTAGGGGAGAATGACAATCCACACACATTTCCATTCCCACTCACCTTCAGTTTGCCAGCTCCAATACGATGTGCCGTGGGATTCTGTATGTGGATGCGACTGGCCAGCATGTTGCTGCCGAAGCCGAAGTAGAAGAACTTGCTGGCCATTTTCGGAGTGTTTACTTTGTTGAAAACCTGGAAAAAAAGTATGTACAATACATTGCAATTTGCAATTAAATGTTGAAAAACAAATCAAAGGCAGAGTTTCGTTAAATTCTATGGCAAGCAGTGCCAGCTAAGTGGTGCGTCGGCAAGCAGTTCAGTTGGTTGGGTTCTCGGCTAGATAAGTTTGTTGCTCAAATAGCATATAATGAATGGGAATCAATGTGTTTATTAAATATAATGTTGAATTTGTTTAACTTATGTTTAACTGTAGTAAACAAGTTAACACAAATATGTGAAAACTTATTTATTATCTTCAAGTTAAAAACCAACAGCAAGCGCCGAAAGCTTACCCATCACGCACTAAAAGCTTTAGTAGTGAACACTTGTTCTCTCTTTCATTCGGACATCAAAAACAGCTGATTCACTTGCGGGTGTAAATAAATAAATCACTTCGGGCGGCAGCAGTCGGACTTACGTGGCGCGTTGGGTATGTAAAGAACCAGCGACAACTGAATAAACTTTAAAATGACTTGGAATCTGGTAATTTCCTCAATTAAGTAATAATTTAAATTAAATTAAATAAACACGTTGCACGGGCTAAATTCGCGCGCAGCTGCGACAGCTGGCAATGGGCAACTACATTCTCTTGAAACAGAGCGCACACTACTGAGCTTATCTACACTACTCAACAGCATTTTTAGTTTAGTGCTGTCACTCAGAAAACGAAACTTATAGTTCAATAACCTTGAAACTTGAAAATAAATTTGAAATTAAATGAATTTTAAATTAAATACTTTATGTGTAAATATACAAATATTTATAATTATTTATAATTAATTTATTTTAGTTCCATTATAAAATCACATGGTGATGAAAACTATTTAACTTAAATCAACTAATTGGTTTGAGTCTTGAGTTAGGTGGACTGACCCACAGCTCCCCTTATTTCGCATTTCGAAACAAGAAACTGAATACTGGGGTCACAACTTGGCTGCACCAAGGCAGTAAACAGTTGATTAGCATTGACCACAACCTAGCAGACTTAGGTTCTACTGCCCTTTGCGGGGTCATTCCACTTTCTTTCTACACCCCTCTCCCCTTGGCGACATCAAGCAAGCATTTCAAAAGTGTTTTTTTTTTAAACTGAGTGATTTTGCCGAAATTTTAAAATTATCATGAAAAGAGCCTTAAATCCCAATGGAAAACTGCTTGTTACTTGCTAACTGAATTCTGTTTCCCCAGACACAATTCGGTTCGAAACTTGGATGAGTGTAATCAAGAAAGATTCAGGCAAACTGCATTACCGATAACGTTGCTCCGTGCTTGTTAACTCGCCCTTTCTCAGATTTGTCAGCAGTTTTTCCCCTTTCTTTCCGTCAAAAACGTATTTTTTGTTTAGATTCCTCAAATATTAAAGGTACTCACCGTTGGCAACTCTACAGGGTGCAGCTGAAGCAAATCCTCCATCTCTTGCACCTTCTTGTCGTTGTGCTTGATGCTCTTCAGCCAGTTGACGTACTCCTGAGGCACGCCGCTCTCAACGGCGCCCTTGACCAGCACCTTGAGGTAGGTCGTCGAGGGCTTTCGCCCTTCAGGGACTTCTTCAGGCAGCAGGTCGTGGTAATTGTCCACTGGCTGCTCGTTCATCACATAAACTCGTGCGGGCACTTTCGTGGCATTTCCATGCAGCTTCACCTGAACACTATGGGGGCTATAGGCGCCCGTAGACAGCTGTTCTTGGCTGTTGGGTGTGTGAGAAGTAAGATCACCTATTGAGCTTGTCATTATCAAGAACAGTCACTTACTTGTCAAGATCTGTGAGATTTGCCACGTCGATCTCCCACAGCGTGCCCCATATCAGGCCGTCCACAGCGGGTACAATCGTCGCCAATGCTGCCTTCCACTCTGCAGAGGGTACCCCGCCGAAGTCCAGACGATAATACTCCAACAGGGCAGGCCCAACGAAGACTGCCGTTGGGATCTTCGTGTGCATCCTCTTTGCCAGCGTGTTGCTGCCATAGCTGAGGTAATAGAATTGATTCCCATGCACCTCGGGCAGCCGTTGATGGAGCTGATCACCAATCGCAGCACTCACAGCAGCCAAGGTTATGAGCAGACACAACTGCACTCCTAGTATTGTCATTTTTTAATTGGAATTTAAATATTGTGAAATACTGTATTCACTGCTGAGAGAAGACGACTGGCAGCTGATAAATCAACTAAGCTCATCCGGTCTGTTTATATTCTACGCTTTACTGATTTGTTCCTTATATATTATTAATACGCAATGTATATGTACATATATATATTATTATGTATATATTATATTATATATATTATATATTATTAATACTCAATGTTTATTAGCTGAGCCTCTTCAGTGTTCTGTTCTCCTAGTTCTCTGTTTTGTGACTGAAGCTTTATTTGACGACTGAACCTGATTTTATTTGCATTTGGAAGCTGTTTTATTAATAGTATTCATTTATATAATTTGATAAGGAAAAAACCCAGCTTGAACTGGTATTAGCTTATCAAGAAGATGTGCACCTAATCTTCTTTCGCTTTATTTCAGTCATCAGTGACCTGAGGCTGACCTATTTTTCAATTATCATTTGCAGAGCTATTGCGTTGCAGACTTCAAACATATGTTATCACATGCGGAAGCTCAGATGTTCGCATCGTCACTTATCAGTCGAGTGCTTTAGTCTTGTTCCCAGCTAGTTATAGTCGGAGTCGCGTGCCTCGATTGGGGCTCAAGCTCAAGGCGAGGTCTATAGCGACAATAGGGCAACAACAATTAGTTTGACAGGTATAAGGGCTCAGCTTCGGCTGCCGAGCCCGATCACGAAGTGACGCTGCCTCCTCCACCTGCCTGCCCCGCCTTGTGGCATGTGCAATAAGCGAGCGAGACCCGCCAATGCAAACAGAGCATAAATTGTAACGAGCTTGTCAAGGCGAAGGGACGTTGAGGTTGACCTTAACTACCACGACGTCGACGTCATTATATAATTGACTTCATGATGTTTTGTGTTTTGTGCCCTGCAGTTTATCACTCGACTGACAATGTAGGAGGCTATACATAGATAATGAAAGTGCCACGCAGTTGCCCCCCTCTCTACACTCCTTCCCTTTGCTCCTTGTCATTGTTGCTATTGGGTAAATGTGGCTGGATTGGGAGCAGTTGATTCGTGATTAGGAGGCCCTCGAGGTCCTCTGTCAGGCGCATTTCAATTGTTTAATCAATAATTAATTTGAATTTCCAGTTGTATTCAAAGTGCAGATGAATCTCAAGTCTGTTTGCAGCAGGCAGTAAATAATGTTCATAATTTTGTGCCAAGCGACGTTGATTGCTGCCATTCAGCAGTTGCTCCCTCTCCTCCCCCTTACCTCCTTCACATATTCTACTAAGCCGTGAAAAACGCCGACATATTCTCCCCGTGGAGCATAATTTTTACACGCAAATATTTGAGCCAGACAGACGCGCGTCAACCTGACGAACTTTTGCTCAGTCGACGCAAAGTTGGCAGCTGAATTGGCAAAGTTTGGGCGCACTCACGCACTCGTGCCACGCCCCCAGCTCCAGCCCTGTGCAAATCAAACATTGCAGAGAACTCTGTTTGTGTTTGCAATGCTTAAATTGATTACGGTATTTCCACAAGAGTTTATAATTATACCCTTACCCAGGGATGAAGCA
Source organism: Zaprionus davidi (assembly GCA_018903715.1). Taxonomy (NCBI): domain Eukaryota; kingdom Metazoa; phylum Arthropoda; class Insecta; order Diptera; family Drosophilidae; genus Zaprionus; species Zaprionus davidi. Next base: position 4,630,524 of record JAEIGL010000002.1, on the reverse strand, counting down.
CTCCAATCATGCCACATGGCAAGGCAAGCGAGGCACCGACTGTGTTCTGCAAGCGGAAAGGGTATCAGGCAGGCGTCTAGCACTGCCCAGAAGTGGAAATTTAATCCGTTTACTTCTGAAATTTTGCGCCCATGGATTGTGGATTTTCGGTTTTGTGGCTCAATCATTTTAATGGCAGTATCATGTTGGCCTTCTTGCAAACCTGCCTCGTATCTAGGCAGCGAACCTAGGCACTTGGCTATATGTGTGTATCATACTGTACATATCTGCCTGGATACATATGTGTGTGTACACATATGTAGATACATAGAAAAAGTGCAAATATTTGCATTTATGTATATTATTTCAGTGCACGCTTTGCTGAGTGTTTGATTCAATTTGATTTAATAGTTGCCCGCGGAATAAACAAATAAGCGAATTGTGAAATTTTAATTTTAATTTGATGTATGCAAATAGTTAACTTATTATGCCTTAAAAGCATTAATTGAACACAGCAAAAAACACAATTGAAATTTGAATATAGCACGACATTTATTGCATAATGAGTCCGCAAAGAGTCCCAGAGCAACCGTATACAGAGCTCTGGTTGAGCCTGCGATAAGCCAGATCAGACATGCATATGGATGTGGATGTGTATGTGGATATGGATATGCATATGGCACACCCATTCTCCCAGATGAGTTACCCCATTCCAGCAAGAATTCGAAGCTAAACTCGCATCCGCGTATCACGAATGGGTGAAAAATGCGCGCAGAAGCGGAAAATCCATTTATCATTTTTCGCTTATCTGTGTGGGTATGCGTGTGTGTGTGCGTGTGTGTGCGTGTATGTGCGTGGGTGTGCGTGTGTGACAGGCGAGAGCCTGGCAAAGACACTCGATAATACTTATTTACATGCCCGAAAAACTAGCACTAACAAATGTGGTCAGGTGCCCAAGTGGGAAGAGTGCAACGCGACACATTCTGCTGCAAACGGGTTAGTCATGCAACCCAGCTGGAAAGCACTAAGGTGGCTTAGAAGAGGCATCTACAATAGTATCTATAATATTTATTTAATTGTGTATATAATTGAATTACTCAGAGCAGTACAGAAGCAATATATAAATAACCTGTGAGAGAAGAGTTGAATTAAATCAATTCAAGTTGGTAAGGCACCTAAGGTCATCAACTTCACTCATCAAGAGACATAACTAGTGTCAAATATCAAGCAAAAGTGCAAGTTCTCCATTACTAACAAGTTGAATAGTTATTTTAACTAAAACTTCAATAGATTCAAGCTGCAAACCATCGTTAATATCGATAACACAATCGTTTGCCATGCTACTCTACTTCTGTGAACTCTGACAGACAGTCGGAGCTGAGCAAGACATGTGCGCTGTCTCCCACTGGGTCTGCAAGCTACTCGAGTGTGTGTAAGTTCGCATAATGGGTGTACGTATGTTTAAGGATGTATCTTGTGGATGCTTCGTTGGTCGCTTTGTTTGCATTGCCTGCGCCGATGACTGTGATCATTTGTGTGCTCATGTGTGCGTGAAACTCGTCCAAGATACGCAACACACACACACACAGCCAAGCAAGAGGGTAAGGCAGCAGCAGCAAGCAGTGTGTAGGTTCGTAGGGGCTTAAGGTACAATGAATATTCATACGACATGCCTCGCCCTCGGCTGTTGGGGTTTGATTCTGAGCTATCGAGGATTTGGTCCTGGTAAATTGCGCCTAATTGGAATATCGAATGAAGGGAAAGTGCATATTCATGCGGTCCACAAAGTACACTTGCCCCGAGGGGGAAGGGAGGGTAGCTACAGACCGCGCAGACTTAACTTGACTTTATTTTATTTAAGGACTGTCAACATTGTCATAATTTTCATTATACCGCGACAATGCGGAAAATGCGCAGGTTCCGCTCTGCTCTGCCCTGCCCTGCGCTGAGTTCCTAACTTTTCGACATAAAAGCCACTGCGAGGGACGAGTGTAGTTTTCGGGTGGTTACTCGCTGCTTCTCGAGCTGAGCATGTTACATAGTTGAAGGAGCAAACATTGCGGCTGCTGCATTATTAATATGTTATATCATATCAAAACTTGCAGCGCCATGCGGCGAATGGATTTACATTCACAAGAAACTGCACTCGGGATGCTACTGCCTGTGGAAGGACACTGCAGGCAGCTTGGAATTTACTTATGCATTACATAATTACTGATAAGTAAGGGTTGAAAATATTAAACAGAGATTTAAGTCGCTGCAGGGCAGATGTCTGGCTCAGTACTTGTGGCTGGCATTGATAGACAGCGAGCATATTGTAGCTGGAGTGCGAGGGAGACAGACTGAGTGAAGTCTGCACTTCCGACAAGCTCAACTGACATCTCTACCTCCTGCCCTGCCCTTTTCATCTTTTAGCAAAGTTAGTTAAAGTTCAACAAAGAGCGGAGGCTGGGGGTTGTTGTGGTTCCCAAGTTATCTGGTTAAAGTATTGTAGTTTCAACTTACAGTCCTCAGCGCGTTGCCTAATGAGCTGTCTTTGTGTTTCAAGCCTGTCCTGGTCTAGTCTAGACCCATTAATAATATTCCGCGTCAAGTTGAAAGCGCCGAAAAGTCCTCGAAAATAAACAAATGCCGAAACATTTGTTCGCTGTTAAAAACAGATATAATAAACAGCAGCAAACTGAAGAAGTGCGTTGAATCTCAACAGGGAGACACCCCGTAGAAACTGTTCCCAGTTCCCGCGTGGCAATCTACCCCTTGAGCCACTGGCAGTGGGTATTCGAGTACAATGAAAGTGTTTTCTGAAAACATGGCTCAACGCCTTCCGCTTAGGTCTGTGCCCAGGTCGGTGCCCTAAACTGAGATTAATACGCTGCTTTGGGCGCAGTCAGTGCTCAGTTTTAATTAGCGGACCGACTAAATTGAGCTGTCAGGAGTGCGAATGAGCTTTGAGCCGGGTTCACACAGAGAGAAAGAGAGAGAGAGAGGGGGAGAGAGAGGGAGATAAGGTCAACAATCGATTTGGGAAGCGTGTTTGCATAGCTCCAAATACTGCTAACAATCAGTCGGGCAATTACTTAGACCTCGACGCAGTGGGAATTGCGTGTGGCGCGACTTCAATGGCGAATAAAATGCTCCCCCGTCGTATTATATTCGTATTCGGTTAAACGCAACTCAATTAGCCGCCGCCGTGTGGCGCAGTAAACTTGTTACGGCCACGCCCATTCTCTGCCTGTAGGCTGTTAGCTAGCCCCCCTCGCAATATGCAAACATTTCCACGATACGAAGGCCAAAATTAATTTATCACGTGTCGAAATAAAGCGTCAGGTTCCGGCCAGGTGCCGTAATTAATTCAATTTGAATTGGCGCTAAAAGTTGCACTGAATTTTAGTTTTCTGAACATTTAAAGCTTTAATTCACAGAGCAGGTAAAATTGTAGAGTTGGGTAAAGCCCACGCGGCGCATACGTAATATCAACTTACATTTAACATAAAGGGAGGCGGGAGGCTCTGGTACTGTCAGTCATTAACTGCTGGGCTGAGTAATTATGCGCCTCACATAAGCTCCGCGTGAGCTGTCGCTGACAGAGCGTCGAAGTGAGTGAGATGACAAAATGAGAGGCAAAAGAAAGAAGGCCAGGCAGATTGAAGAGAGAACGAATTTAATGGACTTCACAATAAGAAGTCTTAAGTCTTACTTGACTCACATTTCGCACAATTCTGCATAATGCATTGCGGAAGAGTGTTTGACAGAGTAAGTGCAAGAATGCACTCGACTGGCAGATACCCAGCATGGCATAGAGGGATGACTAAATCAAGTGTCTTCATTCTAAGTTGATAAAAGATTTAAATCAACTTGGGTGAACATATGTTTAAATGAAACTAAGAGTCTTATGTTAGCCATAAACAGATAGTTGTCATCTTGCTCTTCTATCTGTACTTTTATCATTATAATACCCTACCTCTAATTGTACTGGGTATTTTCTCTGTACTGAGTTCTTTTTATCGAGCACTGCACGCGGCTGTTAAGCTGCGAACTTGTGATGGGTTAGTTCTGTTGCCTTTCTGCAAATGTAAAGTATCACAGGCAATTAAAAAGTTAACTCCTTGCCTCCGCCCGGCAGGGGATTATGTAGGGATTCTGAGGAACCGCAATAAAAAGTAATGTCTAATTTGAGTGTGTAATTAATAATTATTGTTGTGCTCGCAGCTAATTTATGCATTAGCAACGCCCTTAAATGTTGAGTGTGTGTGTGTGAGCAAGTTAGAAAGTGGACTGGGGGGAGGGACAAGCATTGTATGTGATAATGCAAACGTCGAAAAGGCTGTAGCATACTTTCAGGCGCCATTTAATTGCATTTCCCATTGGAAAATGCTCTGAATAGATGCAAAGCTGGTGAGGCACAAACAGCGCCACGGGTCGGGTCGAAAGGTGAAGGGTCGAGACAACTTTTTGCGAGCCTCTTCAATTTTAATGAGTTGAAGTTGAAGCCGCATTTCAGCGAGAGGTTGGGCAGAGGGGGATCACAGCGGGGGTCAGAGGTCGAGAGTCAACCGTGTAAAAGTTTCAAAGCAAAGACCGCAAATTGGCATGTCTGCGCCGTTAGGTCGTCTGTCCCTCTGTCCCTTTGTCGAAGTGGGGAAATGTGTCCGGGCGTGATGAGTGGGCTGCTCTACTTTCCCTCCTCTACTCCCCTTCCTCTGCCTGCCTGCCCTCCTCAATTCCAATCTATTCATAGCTCGAGTGAACAAAGCGTCGTTTAAATGAGCTTAGCTCTTCATGCTTTTGTTTCAATTATCGCACAACATTTTATCATATGCCGAGAACAGAACTTTGCGATTTTCCCCTCAAAAGAATTCTTCTCTTCGCTCGACATTTATTTATTTATTTTCTATTTTCTGTACATATATATTTTCATTTTCCACTTCGTTTCTTTGCATTGCTCTCCCGCCCCCAGGCAGAGTGTGCTAATAAAGCTCAGGTAAGTGGATTTTATAGTTTTTTTAAGGTGAGCAGAGCGGGTGCAAGGATTTGCAATTTTCTGATAGAGCCCAGAGGGTTACTAATCCCCGTTTCAAGGGGAATCAAATGTTATAGTTCTGATTTCATCGGGCATTTGCCAGGCAACATTTGTTTAGCAAATCCAATAAGCTTTTGCGTTTTACGAGCAACAAAGCGTATCCTGAATGCCATTCAAGAGCTGTGCCCGCTTCGCATTCCCCACGTCTGTTGCAAGCAGAAATATTTACATTTATCTTAGCAAAAATGTACTCATGCCAAAGGCAACTTTGCTCCCTCCTTAAAATTATTTCAAATGGAAACGATATTTGTTGGCCAAACAACTAAATACTTATCCGATTTGCATGCTCCGCCCTCCCATCCATCTGTCCATCCATCAGAGCCATGAAATATTCATTGTTGCCATGTTGGGCAATCAATTTGTCAATTTCACCATTATCATAATGTGTTTGACTTTGATTTCTGTCCATTATCCGCACTGTCCCTCCTCTTAGACAGTTTCAAACTGTCCGAGGCAGACGCCAACATTTATTTGGTTCCATTGTAGTATATTACTGCAAAGGACTTTTACTTGGAGTAAATCAGACAGTTCATGTCTTGTCTGAATCCGCAGCTCCCGTTGAACTTTTCCACGCAAGTGAAGAGCCTGTGGAACATCTGAGCTGTGCTACATTCTATGTAAACAGGGTGTTCTTGGTCTCACTTGGCTACTCAGCTCAACTTCTTCTTGAGCACCTTTCACACCTTTGGCTTCCGTTGTATTCAATTAGTTTCAGCTCTTTCCTTTGCCCCAATCAATTTCCATTTGGCGTCAGCTGTCTGCAAGTATGCTGGCCATGGCCGAGAGAGAGAGGGAGGCTGACGAAACGTGGCTGCTTTTCGCTGGGGGGTGAGGGGGAGGGGGAAACTCATTATGCTGTCACCTTAATTATTATTTCGGCATTTCGAGTTACATTTAATTATGCAAAATATTTTCTTTGCTCATTTAAGCGAGCTCAGCTCTTCGCGGGGGGTGGAGAGGGGGGTGGGCAGCGGGAGATGTCTTAAAAAGATCCCTGGCCGTGATTACAGTTTAGCTGCCTTTTGTCTGGGCCGCAATTTAGTTGCCAGGACACGCCCCAGCCACGCCCCCCTCTAAAACCAGTTACGTGTACTCTTCAAGTCCTGCACTTTTTTTTTTCTTTTGTATCTCGAACAACTTAACAAACTGAACAACTGCCCGGAATTTCTTTCTATTTACAGTCTGGTTGCTATAGTTGTTCTTTTGATACCCTGCACCCCTTGTAAAAGGCTTAAAAGGATAGATTATGTTGGTTAAAATGTGTGCGATGGGCAGAAACGGTATGAAAGGCTGATTCTGAAACTGATCAATATGAGGGAACTAAAGAAGATAATTCAAAGCATATATATTGTTTTGTTTTGAGAGGTTTCCATAGAATGGGAATGTCTCAGCACAATTAGAAGACAACAAGTATGCTTAGGTAACTGTTGAAATGCAGGGTATTTGAGTACCAAGTATGCCTGACTACAGCGCTCTTTAGTTGTTGTATTTATTCCTGCATTGGCCTTTGTTGTTTTACTGCGAGCTTGTTGTTGCTACTGCTGCTGGGTTGTTTACTTAGCGGCTTCTTTTGTGTCCGTTGTAATACTCTATACCCATTGAAAAAGACTATGACAGGGTATATGCAATTTGTAATAATATTGCCAAGCTAATCTATAAAGAGCAAAGGTTCTTCATTGTATCAAGTGCATCCAAGCCACATAGAGCAGACTTAGGCACTTGCGATTTGTGTTTGAGTGAGAAAGCAATATTATAAATGATGCGCTGTACTTTATTAGTTACAAAGTAAAGAGCACGGTATCTTTCAGTCGGGTGCACTCAGTTGCCAATTTCCTTACTGTTTCACTTGATTTTGTAACAGAAATCGGCAACATTTTTGCACTCGTTGCCTTTTGCTCTGCCCATTCGGAATTTGTGTTTGTTTTCGACCAGCCCCAGAGCAAGCCGCAGCCCAACAACCCAACCAACATTCAACCAACAACGACCAACAACAGCGAACAACAAACAACAACAAACCCAACTAACCAACGAGGCGTTGCTTTAATTGAGTTCACAATAAACTTTGTAGCTGCTTCGCCCGATTAAATAAACATTTGCACTCGCGTTAAATGGATAGAAAATGGTGTAGAACTATTTGGAAATTTGCTATTTAAACAGGCAGTTCCATTAGTTATGTAACATAGTGACATAGTTAGTACAGATGAAACTAGATATTAGTGGGAACTAAGATTGTTTTCTCAGCACTCAATAGAGCTGCTTCCTGTTCTTACAGTTCTTTACAGAGTATGCAATCAATAATTGGTCTCTGCTTTGCTTTTTTATATAATTCTACTGCCCTCGCATCAAACGAACTTCGATATCTGACTGCCAGTTCGTTTAGTGTTTACTAAATTAACAGCATTCCAAAAAAGCAGTCAGATAGTAGCTGTAAATGGACCTTACTCGCTTTGAACATACCCTGCATAGTAGAATGTTTTGCGCGCAACTGCCAAAGTTGATTTGTGATTATGCAATATGTGACTTAGGACTGTATGACATGCGATATGGCAAGTGGAGCGGATATCCTCGATTGCTCGACCAAGTCCAGCTGGCCAGAAAAAGGCGAGAGGAGTCTGTCAATAATGACTAATGGCCGGGCCGAACAGATGAGCTGACCGGGCATCCGTTTATTGTTCACGATGTGTTTCCACTTTTTGCTTATTTCTCATTTTTACATATCTCCTTTTTTATGTGAGGCTTTGCATCTTTTGCAAGTTTTTTTTCTTTCTGCTACTCATGATGCCACCAAGATTGGAGCGTGTTCTCTTTCTTCTTCACTTTGCGGATGTGTCCCAGTTGGTTTTCGCTTTTCATTTCAAATTCTGGCTCAACTTTTGGGCTGCCTTTTAGCAGATTTTAAACGAGGTAGGCAAATGGAAACATTGCAAGAAAGTTTCCTCTCTCTCTCTTCACACACACGTGAATTGCGTAAAGTTTTAATTAATTTAAGTCGGTTTTATTCGTTAACAGAAATGAGAGAAGAGACGGCAATAAATTCTTAACGATGTGAATCGCTTTTACGAGGAGCGAGTTTGCTGCTTTGTCTGCCAGATGAAAGTGAATTGGGAGTACTCGCAATCGATAAGTAATTTATAGCAAACAAATGCGACTCACTTGCAAACAGCAGCTTGACCAGGGGAAACCACTCAACTACAGTGCAAATATACCTAAATAATACTCTCTGTATATGTGTGTGTGTGTGTGTGTGTGTATTTAGATGTGACTGTGCTCTTGATGTAAAAGGAAAACTCTCAAAGAAAGCAGAGAAAGCACGTGGCACAAATGACAAATCTTCGTGGTCCCCGGACTGCCACAATTATGGTGGGCAAATAAAATGCCCATCAAGGCGGGCAAGGAGGCTGCAGAGGGGGATGTTGTAGGAGGACGGAATAAATAACTTTGGAACTCAAACAATGCCAAACAAGAGAACAAAACAAACTCGAATTACAAACACGGCAATGGGACAGGAAAGTAGCCAATGCTACGTTACGTATACGCCTAGGTGTGCAGATCAACATACAGACACGCAGAGCGTAAGGTGTGTGCGTGTGTGTGTGTGCTCAGCGTAATTAATGTTTTCCGCTTGTCCAGGTGCCAGAGCTGAAGCTGCTGCTAGTCCTGGCTGAGCTGCTGCTGTCCGTGCGAATTTCAGTTAGTCCTGCAGGCAAAAAGTGTGGCAGCTTAAAGTTTACGCAGACCGAAAGTTGTTGTTGCTTTGTCGCTTTTAAAACACAGAAACAGACACGTTAGACAGTGTCTGCTGTAGCCTGGGATACCCTGTAGTTGAGTACTTTATACTGCATAATTGGCAAAGGAACTGTTTGAGTGCAGTTAAGTGTGGCAGCATACCCCACTTTAAGTGTGCGTACAGGGTGTAAATGTGACAAATAGAGAGACACATTGTAGATAGATGCGAGACAGAGAGAGAGGGAGAGAAAGGGAGAGGAAGGTAGATACGCAGAGGGATATGCGAAGCCACCGGAAAGTGACTGTCAACACGAGCTTGTGGACATTAAAGAGCTGACCGAATTTTTACCCTCGGCCGACGGGTCAATGACTTTCTGATGTGTCATTGTATATGTGTGTGTGTGTATGACTACGAAGTGCTGTATGTGTGTGTGGGTAATTAAGATGCCATCGCATTGCGTTGAAATTTGAGGCCAAGATTCCGTTGACTGTTTGCCCTTTTGGCTTTCATTTCGGGTTACATTTGCAAACTTTGCTTTAACCAGCAGACTTTAGCTTTAACCGGGTGCTGTCACTGCCCCTCGTGCTGCTCTTGCCGCTCCTCCTCTTTGCCTCCTGCCAATTCTTTCAATCAACTCAATTGACAGGCACTTTGGGGCGTCCCTCGTGCCATGAGGGAGACTAATTTACGCCACGCACTTGATGTAATTGATGAGGGCTCCACGGCGCTACAAGTACAAGGGGGCGTGTCGGCCACACCCACCGACTAATAGGTAGTTTGCTATGCCCTTAGTTGGCTTCTCCCCTCGCTATTGCTTCATATTTTGGTCAGCAGTAGGTTCTGCCCAAAAGCCTGACATGAACCATTTATATGGCCAAGGAAGGAATGTCCAACTAAAAGAGAGAGAGAGAGAGAGAGAGAGGAAGAGAATGAAGAAAGAGAAGAAGAAAGACAATGTCCAACAGTTGCCAGTTGCCCTGTTTACGGAAGCTGCTCGCCCAATTGGAAAGGTTCATTCACTCGGCGCCAGTTTTTGATCGATTCGTGTTTGACCCCGACGGCAGTTGACTAAAATCAGTTGTAGTTATTTTTCTTCTCGACCGAGTTCATCAGATTGATAGTTGCGCAATATGTGTGAGATGAAAGCAGAAACGTAACAAATTGTATAACACATCTTAAGCCAGCAGGATTATCATTACATAACATTAGTAATCACCATTGAAATGTGTTTTTTTTTTCTGCCTTTTCCATAAGCAAGAATATTTTACACTACAGTATATTCCTCATCATTTCACCTGCTCTGCTTCATTTCACATCTTGAAAAAGGCTTAGCCTGCACTTTGTTTGTCGTCAAGGATTCTGGGGCTCAATTATTGCTGTGCAGTGGCCAAATTGATGGCCCAATTCGACGCCTTTGGCCAGCAGGGCAAAATGCAAACTAAATCAAAATAGTTTATAAAATTTGCAGTTTGCATGGAAATCGCTTGAGTAACCACAGAATTTGCAGCGTAAATTTGAGAAAACTTTTTGTATTTCTCAGCCAAACATCGATACAGTGGGCATCCAGCAAAAAAGCGAGTAAATAAATGTAGAAAAAAATACGCCAGCCCCACTGGAAAGTAGAAAATAAAATAAAATAAAGCGAAATATACGAAAGAACTTTTCAATTTGGCCGCAAAATTTGTGCAATTTGCACAAAAGCATCGAACAGGGAGAAGGGAAGGGGAAAGGGAAGGGGGGTTTTTTTGTGTGCGGGTGTGTGCACCTCAGTGCATGCATGTACGTCTGTGTGTGTGTGCCCACAGAAATAGCATGTGACAATGGGGAAATTATGGATTATGCAAAGTTGTTCAGCGCTGACGACGCTTTGACAGTTCCACTGGATCCTGTCGGTGAGATAGAAGAATCATATGTAACGAGATGCTGAAAAAGAAACATTATGAATTTGAAGAAGTGCTCACATATACACAATAGTTATAATCAACCATTAAATATACATGAATACCTTAAACATATCGTGCAAGTTTAAGCAATTTTAACATTGGTAATATAATAAATGAAAAGCATAAATTAACATCAAAATATCAAATAGATCTTCTGCTTAGACCAGTGTATACTTTCGTCGTATTAACATTTTTACAGACTTGAGTGAAACATATTTCTTGAGGGGGAACCACCAAATGCCCTTCGGATTATTCTGTGCACCATTTAAATATTTTCCAAACAGATTACTGAAAGTTGGGAAGGGAGAACAGTTATGGGCACTCACAGTCGATGACAAGACTCACCTGTTTCCGTGTAGGTTGAACCATCCACCACCCTCATACCAGTTTGCACAGTTGCCTTCGGGCCACTTATCGTTATCGCTGTCGAGCGTGGTAAATTTGTCGTGTAGATTGTAGGTCAGGGCGTCGCCTGCATCTCCAGTGTAGGTACCCAGTGACTTGAGCATATATTTCTCCTGCTCGCTGCCAATAAGGAAGTTGTCGTATTGCGCGTAGTACTTCTGATTCCCAAAATCAACGAGTTCCACGTACAGTTCATATGGCCGTGACTTGGTCAGCCAATGAAGCTTCTCGAGGCCTATGAAGAACTCGCCGTTGAATGAGCCGAATCCCTTGCGATATTCCTGCCAGGTTCTGTCGAAGCCGAAACGACCGTCCATCCGACGCTGGATAACAATCCAGTCTGGGCCTGCAGCACACTCATCGCAAAGAACTGAAAATGAGTCCACTCCAGGCACTGTTATCTGTGCTTCATTATCCAGATGGTTCGAACAGTCCGTTCTATAATTTCCTTGGCTCACAAGTTGAGCTTTCAATTCATCCAAAGCGGCCGAGTGAGACTTAAGTTGAGCTTCTAGCACAGGTGTCAGACATCCGGACTGGTACAGAGTTCCCTCCGAGGTGCCCGCACTTACTGCGCAATATTTCAGCCACAAAATGTAAACAACATACTTAAACATTTCTCGAAGAAATTATTAAAAGAATTATTAATTTATAATAAAGAAACACGTCCGTTTGCTCGTTCTCAATGTTGCTCTGAGAATGGTCTTTATTGCAATTGCGAAGCTTTCTTTTATATAGAATTATATGGCTGTGGTTGCTACATATGTTTTGTATAATATTCAATCACTAAACGGACAAAACATACAATATACATATTCAAATTATAATACATAACATAAGAAAGTCGTTTGTCCGATAAGCAGCTGCACCAAGGGTATTTCCCAGAAACCATTAAAATAATTGATAAAAAACTGGATATTGCAAAAAAGTTTTAGCTTGTTCTTGATAAAACTTGCTTACATTTCGGAATTGATTTCGCCATTGTGAAGAGCACATTGTGTGAAGGGTTATTTTTATAGGCTTTATTTGATATTAAGGTTAATTAAGAAATTATAAAGAGAGACGTTATTTCTGCACGCGTTGCTTTCTAGTGCGTCGTTGTCAATTACAGCAAAAAGAAAAAAAGAAGAAATCATAAACAAAAACTTATCAATCGACATATCGTATACATTCATCGATTAATCGATGAATACTAGTGTTTTTTTTAGCACTGCTAAATTAACATTTGTTTACAATTGGGAATTGGAATAAAAATACAATAATTAAGGAAACAAACTGCATCATATACAATGATAAGTATACGTTTATTACACTTCTGCTTAGGCCAGTGAATATTTTGGTCTGATTAACATTTGAACAGACTTCAGTGAGTTATATCCCTTGAGGGTGTACCACCAAATGCCTTGGACATTTCTTCCTCCATACTTGTAGTATCTGCCATTTAGATTGCTGCAGAAAGAGGGGAGACAACCGTTGTAGATGGACAAATTCGATGGCATTGCTTACCTGTTTGCATACGTGTTGAACCACCAGCCACTCTCATAGTAGTTCGCGCAGTTGCCCGAGTACCATTTATCATTATCGCTGTCGTACGTAGAGAACTTATCGAATAGGTTGTAGCTCAGGGCGTCCCCTGCATCTCCAGTGTAGGCACCCAGTGACTTGAGCATGTAGTTCTCCTGCTCATTGCCAATAAGAAAGTTATCGTAGTGCGCGTAAGACTTTCGATTGCCAAAGTCAACGAGTTCCACGTATAGTTCATAAGGTCGTGACTTGGTCAGGCGGTGAATAACCTCCAGGCCTACAAAGAACTCGCCATAGTATGAGCCGAAACCATTCCGATATGCCTCCCAGTTCCTGTAGAAGTCGACTGTACCGTCCTGGCGACGCTGGATAACGATCCAGTCGGGGCCCGCAGCACACTCATCGCAAATAACTTGAAACGGCTCTATTCCTGGCACTGTAAGCAGAGGGAATCTCTCCCAGCTCTCTCGATCCGAACAGTCTCTTCGAGGTTTCTTCTCACTCAGCATGTTCCGCAGTGAAAGAACTGAAGCTTCCACACTGCCAAGTTGAGCCTTCAATTCAGCCAGAGTGGCCGATTGAGCTTTAAGTTGTGCTTCCAGTTCAGATGTTGGACTATTCAGTAGACTATTCCTATTCTTGGCAGTCACCAAAGCGGGGAACAGACTCAAATTCTTTGAACTTGCTAGAGTCAGTGTCTTTATGTTCTTATAGGTAGCATTCACGTCCACATCACCCAAGCTTCCTTGAACATCGACTATGTGTATCAACTTGCTTTGTATTTCATTGCCTGACTAAAAATACGATTATCTTCTTGTTTCTCCAAATGATTCACAGCTTCCACTTACTGTCTTATCTGCTCCCTCTGCACTTACAGCGCCGCATGCCACGAACAGAAGGTAAACAAGATACTTCAGTTTTGCCAGCATTTCTCATAGATTACCTTTACAGTATGCACCCCAAACGGAACTGAACTGAAACTGAGAATACGATCTACAGATCTGTTTTGGCGCCTCTCAACTTATCACAGCCTTATCAGCTAAGTATCAAAGTAACTTACACAATGCCGACGTCATGGGTCGCCAAATCCATTGCACGTTATATTAATATTGTTTTTATTTCCAGGGTCATAATCAAGGACTTGATAATTTGATGCAATCTGGTTAAAAAGGTTAATAATACAGAAAGAATGCTGAACATTGAATATACCACAAAGTATTATATTGCTATTCATTATCGGGCTAGACGATTAGTCCCTTGACTTTTGCTTGCTTATCTGGTTATATTCAGCACACGTAGACATCTTCAGTGAAATGAAAAGATTCCCCACAGATTACTAATACGCCAAGCAAAGATTCTTCAGTGTATTTTTTATACTATAAAAGTGTATTTCCCCAACTCGGCGGCCCTGGGAGACCTCAGTTCGGTTGGCAATTTGCAAGATATTTAATTTTGAATTGAGTTTCCATGTTTATTTGAAATGTTCGCTTTCAATGGGCTTCTGATTTTGCCACCTTCTTTAAATATATAATTTTTTTTATTAATATTGTGTTTCTGGCACACACACACACAGACACGCCGAGTGTGTGCGGGGCTTATTTGTTTAGACAGCGAATACTATATACGATTGTATATTGTATATACCATTTGGCAGCACATTGAGGTGTTAATGTATTTATAAAGCGACTTTGTTGTATTTTTAGTTTTCAAGCAGATCACAAAAACGAAACCGAAAATCGAAAATCGAATTGCAAAATGGAAAATGGAAAATAAGAAGAAATTCGCCTTTAATCTGTTCATCTTCAATGCCCGATTTATGAAGTGTGAAGCATTAATTTGATTTGGAATACATAACCTGCACACACACACACACACACACACTCACACGCATATACAACTGTGCGCATGTGTGTGCCATAAATTGGGGCAAACATGCACGATTTGCTACAATTTGCCACAATTTGGCACAATTTGGGACGCTTTGAAGTCGCCAATGAGGCAAAGCGAAGAAGTATTCGCTTAAAGGAATTTAATTAGCTTCCCTGAGAGGCAACCAGAGGTTGCCATGCAAGTCAGACACCAACTTGTCGATGTCCTTCCCTCCTGCTTACGCTTCCTTGTGAGCACGTAGCGACTTTTAAGTGGTTTCCCTGCTTGTACTTGACCTTAAACTTCAGACTGCACGGCGGGGGATTTGCATCTGCTTCAAGCCAGACTAGCCCATTAAAATCCTGAGAGCAGCAGCGGCAGCACTCACTTTTCGCATCCTTGCCAACAGCTGCTGCTGCTGCTACTGTTGTTGCTGCTAGCGAATTGCCCATTGGCTTTGGTGCTGTCCCTCTCTCCCCCTCATCCGTTGACCAAAGCCAAGTGGAGCATATGGACAAGTGCATCAGAATGCAGGCAGACCATCATAATTTCTTGCTGCCGGCAAATGAAATTCCAAATAATCAATATGCGAGAGACCTTCAGCTCGAGTCAGTGCTGCCACAGACCCACATCGTCTCCCCCCACACTCTCCCTCCTACCTTTCCCCCTCTTTGTGTGTGTGTATAAAAATCATTTGGAACAACACGAAGAAGCACCACGTGGGGAAAAGAAAATACCGAAGTGACTTGTTGTTTGGCTTTTTCTTACCTTATGATGCTCTACCTAGTTCTAGTTCGGGTCTGATGAGCTGTTAGTTCTGCATCAGCTCTATAGGTTGCTAGGGCAATACTCCAAGTGCACTACCATCACTTGACATTCATCTTAAAGTTGCAGTTTATTCCATTTAATTAGGTTATTTAAAATTGAACCATTCCGATTTATGACTATGACTCTCGTAAGTGCTTTTCAAGTCCTGCTTCCTCACCTCCTTCCCTTCTTGTTGAATTCATGCTGCATGCCTTGCAGCTGCCCCACTAGACTGTGGTCATTCCCCAGCAGAACTTTTATTTGGCTTTTATTATACATGTTTTCTCTAGCTTCTTTTTGTCCCATATCTCGTGTAAGTGCCGAGTGTGTGTGTGTGTGTGTAGTTTCTTCTTGTTTTGTTAAGTGTCTCACAGTGTCTTTGGTCCCGCTGGGGTGTTTGGCATCTTGCGAACTACCAAATGGACATTATATCAAGCATGAAAATTGCTCCGCTTGTTGACAGTTTTCCTCGTTCTCTCTTTGCTCTCTGTGTTGTTTATTGTTTTGTTTATGTCTTATCACAGTTTGGTTTTATTTCTGTGTTTATGTTCACACTTTCAACTGCAAGTTGTCTGCCCATCCTCATCCACCTCTATCTCTATCTCTGTCTGAATCTGGCACGCATGTTTAAAGAGATATTTGCAAGTCAAATAGAGTGATAGATATAGAGAGAAGAAGGGAGACCTGCCAAGTAGCAGCAACACTTCATTAGAGACCCTGTTAAAATAACATTTAAATAAACGTTAAAAGTAACGATCAGATGATAAGATAATTTCACATTTACGTTTGCAGTTTATTTATTTTCAATTGAAATTTGTAGTTCATATATTTGTTCTCAAGCAAAATGTTTCTCTTACAATATTTAATTCCGTTTTTTTCCTGTAACTGTTATGGCGAACTATGAACTAGAATAAGTTAAGCATAAGTTAAGAAATGAATTACACCTAGAATATTGTTGATAGCTTAGTTCACATCGAAAGTACAAACAGCACATGCAAATACTTAACGACAATAATAAAATTCAATTGTTTTTTGACTTGTTATAAACATTTACAGTTGATCAATTGGCTCAGTTCCCATTTTAGTGGGGGGGGTAACGATTATAAAACTGTTTATTAAATTGATTTCTTTGAAGCCTATACACATACATATACATATATCTCTTATGGCTATATTATAAAAACCTCTTGGCTGAATATTAATGTCGCGCGGATGTCGCTTTGATGTGAATTAATTGATCACATTGGAATTGAATTCGATAATGTGAAGTGTCGATCTGCCTGCGTTTTATTTCCAGTGGAATTGTTCGTTAAATATGTTTCGTCTGGAATTGTGGAATCATCATCAACATCATCTCTGATTTAATCTCTCTCGAAATATACTCAATGGCTCAATGGGTTAGGGACCCTCTCATGACTAGACTGAAGCAAGCACTGTCAACCCTATTATAAATCTCATATGACCTTTGCACAGACTGCGCTCGACTGCATCTCTGACTATCTCTGGGGAGATAACAGCGAAGACTTGTGCCCCCAACTAACAACTAATGAAATATCAATGCCATAAATCGTTATAGCAAACATTCTGGCGCCCTTATCAGCTCCGTACTCAGCTGTAGCTGCTGCCACTCCCCCCGCGGAGCCTCTGCTCCCTCTGCCGGTGTTCGAGCCACGCCTGCGATTCGCACTCATCTGCGGGCTATAAACACAACCGTCTCAAGTGGAATGGCGGATTGTGCCCGCTCTTATAAGTCCGTGTGGAGCACAGGAGGCTTACAGTCGGGCTCGGCATTCACCACAACTAGTGCGGCCACTTGGCCCGGTGCCCTTGTCTGCACTGGCTGGCTGGGCAGAATGGGCTGAATTGAGGTAATCACGTCTGTCCCGGCGGCGGTGGTTGTGGTCGTTGTGGTTGTGGGCATGGGTGCATTGTTGTTCCTGCCCGCACCCAGGGCCCTCTTCTTGGCCTTGCCCCCATTGCCGATGGCCGTGTTGGAGCCAATGAGGCGATCCGACTGCCGCCCCTTGCCGAACTTGGGAAAGAAACTGTTCTCCAGCTGCAGCTGGGCATTGACGTCCTTGCGGGCTGCACAGGTGCAGGCCTTCATGAAGCTCTTCTTGAAGTTGTCGCTGAGGAAGGCGTACAGAATCGGGTTCATGGCCGAGTTGGAGTATGAGAGGCAGCCGCAGACAAGGAAGACGGCCAGCTCCAGTTTGGTGGCACAGCTGGGATTCGAACTGATCAGCGCCACCTGCGATATCCAATGGGGCAGCCAGCACATGATGTACACCGTGATGACAGTCAGCACCAGCTTGGTCACCTTGCGATGCGAGCGCTTCTTCTCCTTGGACTTGTGCTTGGGCCCAACGGTGTGCAGCTTGCGTATGACCAGGCAGTAGAAGATCAGGATGAAGATCAGTGGCGTCGCAAAGCCCAGCACCAGCGAGTAGAGAATGAAGGCCGAGTCCGACTGGGTGTTAAAGGCCTCGGGCCACTTGATGTTGCACGAACTGTGGCCCGGCATTATGTCCACTGAGTTGGCAAACAGAATCACCGGCAGCATCAGCAGCACTGAGGTCATCCAGGCCACCGCAGAGACGACCTTCGAGACGAACGGCGTGCGATAGCGTGGCGAGGAGATTGGATGGCAGACGGCTATGTAACGATCAGCGGACATGATCAGCAGGAAGATGGACGAGGTGAACTGGGTCACCGAGGTGCTGACCATGTACGCCTTGCACATGTACGTGCCGAACGACCAGTTGCCCATCTGCAGAGTGTAGATCAGGAAGGGAATCCCGATGAGGAAACACTCGTCCGCAATCGCCAGATTGAGTATGTAGATGTTGGTCACGGTCTGCATCTTGGAGAAACGCAGCACCACGTAGATGACCAGCGTGTTGCCGAACAGACCCACAATGCACACCACCGCATAGAGTATCATCATAATCAGCTTCACCGCGAAGCTGCCGTTTGGGGGGCAAACATCCATTTGGCTGTTGTAGGCTCCGCTGCCGTTCGGCGCGTCCAGTCCGATTCCCTCCAGCAGTGTCCCGTTGAAGCCCGGCGGAAGCACGAGTCCATCGACCAGGCTGCTGTTCATGTGCTTGTACAGTTTCAAGGGATCAAATTTCCCGTCGGATTTGGGCATTTCGGCTTGTGCACTTGCACCGCCACTTGCCACGGCCGACGTTGTCGCAGCCGACGTTGGCGTCGCTGTCACTGTTGCTGTCGCTGTCGCTGTCGCTGCCACTGTCGCCGTCGCTGTCAACTGCTCTGTGGGCGTTATTAAGCTCGTTAGTGTCAGCAGCGCTGTCAGCACAAATAACGGGATGCCACAGCCGCCATGGACATGGGCCATGTGGCAGCTGCGGCCGGCGGCGCCATTTGCTTTCATGTTTGTTGTGCGGGTTGTTGCGGCTCCTGCTCCTAGTGCTCCCTTTCCCCTCTCTGTCGAGCTGTTGTTGTTGCTGTTGCGTCCACTGGCGTCCGCTTGGCTAATTTTCAATCCGGCTAACGCCCCTGAACCAAACTCGGCACTGCTGCTGATAAAATTCAAATATTTTCATATGTTGTCCATACTTGATGCGTGCGAGCGCCACATAATTCCAGACCTGCAACATTATATAAGATAGATGAGGACGCATTATTATGATTAGTTATTATTATGATTAGTCACAAAAAACAAGCATAGAAAGTGCAATGGACCGATATAAGAATGGATATGTTGATACAGACTGCGATTAAAAAATGTACAGAACGAGTAAAAAAATGTACTGCCTTTCTCTCTGGCCATATGAACGCCTCGATCTTAACAGCAATATAATTTAAGGACTGCAAATTCGGCATGGCAGTGCCCGAATACCTTATGCAGTTAACTAATTCAAATGTTCTGGATACAATTAATAAATTAAATAATAAATAAATTAATTAAACCTATTTCTAGGCAAAAGTAATTTAACATAAACAAATCAAAACTGCTGTAAGAATCGCAAAGAAAAAGTTTAAATTTCACATAATAAAATATAAATATAATCTTATATAATGTATGTATATATATCACATATTAAAAGATAAATATAATCTTATATAATGTATTTATTTTTATGCATGTATCGCAAGTATGTTTTGAGTATTTAATACGCCTGTCCTCAGCAGCATTTTCTGCTGTTAGCACGCAATCGTATTATTTTTATAGCAACAACAATCGTGGAAAAAAATGCACAGACATATGTAGAAACAATCGATGCATTCATCCGAACCTGAACACGCCCACTTGAGCACACGTGCCAAGATGAGATACTTATAGTTTATGAACTGATACAGTCTCCTGCTAAAGTGGATAATAATGTTGAGGGGACAAATTGGAGTGCAGCCGAGCGAATATCAGAACATCATCGACTGTTCTACTACAATTAGCACTGCACAATATTTGTGAGATAATGAGGAAAATATACAAAGTAAGAACTGCTTTGCACAGAAGTTTGCAACACATAACTAGAAGGAGACAGATGAGGCTCTATAAAGTACATATGTATATTTTCCTAATCAATATTAACAATGCATTGTTCGACTTTCGTGTTCATGCTGATGCAGAATATAGTGATATATATACATATATATATTGTATCTGATGTACTTACTTTATGGAGTCAGTTAAGTGAGTTAACAACAACAATAAATATACCCTCTGCAAGTGTATAACAAAGATAGAGAGAGAGAGAGAGAGAAACAGAGCAAGCAAGAACGTGTAAAATTATAATAAAACAGCTGTAGCGTTGGACTTAACGAACAATACTCGAAGAGAGTGCATTAAAGCGCGAGAGCGAGCAAGAAATCTAAAATAACAACAAACAAATGTGCTCTGAAAGAGAGTGCTGTAAGAGAGCACACTCAACACATGTTTTGCATACGAGAGAGCGCAGCAGGGTGAGAGCGAGAGCATGAGAATGTAAACTCAAAAGAAATGCACTAAAAGACGCCGAATACACCAAAAACGCGCGTAAATACACAATGCACAATCTTTGTTACTATAAATTGTAACTCATATATACTCATACTATACAAATTTATAACTCAGTGGAATATAGCTTCAGGTACTAATCCATTCCAGGTAAGTCCGATTAACTTGCACGTGCACAATATATTGTTGAACCGGAGAGACAGATTTGAGTTACCCTAAGAAAAAAGGTATCCACTAGGTAGCTACATGGCATGTACTTTATGGTCCCTGAGATGCATCCTGCGCATTGCGCAAACATCTGTTTTATTGCTTTTGCACTGATCCTCAGTATTTTAAAGCTCCCTAAAATTGTTTGTGTTTTTCCAGACACTGTTATTCCACCTCTGTTACCTGCCTTACGAAAAGGTTGCCACATCCCTTAACATCCCTTAGGTAGCTGCGGTGCCAATTACATTTATATAAAAACACGCTCCATGATAAAGGTAGAGTTAGTATTCTGGATACAGTTCAACGAGAGAGACATGGATCGAATTTGCCGCATTTGCATGTCAGGCGCCGGTGACCTACTAGACATTTTTGTCTCGCACGCTGAGTCGCCCAGCCTTGAAGAGATGATCAACGAGTGTGTCGAAGTTAAGATAAGCCGCGAAGATCAATATCCCAAACAAATATGTGAAATCTGCATGGGTGATGTGCATTGTGCCTATAGATTCAAGAGGAACTACCAACTGACTCTTGATCAGCTCAGCCAGACAAACACGATCGACATAAGCGAAGAGCCGGAGAACACCACGTCAATTCAAGATATAGACAGCAAAACAACCATAACGAAACTAAAACTGTTAAGAGTACCGAAAAAGTTCTCAAATGTTAGGACCAAGAGAATTAAGATCGCACTAAAATTGAACGGAAAAAACAAGAAGAAGACCAAGCTGGAATCGAATTTAAAGGAAGTGAACCTGAACAAGAATTCAGAGCTTAAGCTAAATGAGAAAAAAGGAAAGCATGCCTGCTTAATTTGCGGCAAGGTTTTCAACAAGCAAGTTGGCTTGTCAACGCATATGCATAAGAAACATATTGAACACGTAGATCGAAACTTGAGAACAGTCAAATGTCCAAACTGCCATAAGTATTTCGCATTCAAGCATACCCTCAAAAAACATTTAATCAATCAAGTCTGCACCAAGGAAGCAATGGGACTCAGCGAAAAGGAGAATATCAAATCCTCTAGATTTAGCAATAGAAATAGAAAACAAATTGCTTGAAAATGTAACTTGATCCATCATTTATTATTTATATATCAATAAAATTATACATAATCAATAATTTTGCATTTATTCTTTTAAATTTCAAAAACTGTTCCTTACTTTCTTAAACTGTCGATTACACATTCCGTATACAAATACATGTGCAATTAAGATAGCTTTGATCTGAAAGTCAAGTCTGAGTTGCAATACTCGTATATAGTCCGAGTATTGCTATACTTATCCGAAGTGAACAACATAAAATGCTCACACAACAACAAGCTCAGAGTTAGTAATCAACTTGCAGTTGAACGAGCACGACATGGATCGAGTATGCCGTGTTTGCATGTCAGGCGCCGGTGAACTAATTGACATTTTCATCACGCACGCTGAATCTCCCAGCCTTGAAGAGATGATCAATGAGTGTGTCGATGTAAAGATAAAACGCGACGATCAATATCCCAAACAAATATGTGAAATCTGCCTGGGTGATGTGCATTGTGCCTATAGATTCAAGAAGAACTACCAATTGACTCTTGAACAGCTCAGCAAGTCGAACCCGCTAAACACCAGTAAAGAGAACACACTGCCGGATGCAACAGAAGAGGGAAATGAAACTTTACCGTCTGAGCAAGAACATGAGCGAACTGTGAAAAGAAGAACCTATGCCTGCAAAATTTGCGGCAAGGTGTTCGCAATGAAAGTAAGCCTAACCACGCATATGGCTATAAATGTCCACACCGTACACGACGCTTCAATAGGATTGTCGACCTAAGTGCACACTTAGTCCTGCTTCGGCAGGATTCAAGTGTCCACACTGCCATAAGGATTTCGCATTCAAGCATACTTTCAAAAAACATTTATTCGGACAGGTCTGCACCAAGGAAGCAATGGGACCCAGTGATTAGGAGAATATCGAATCTTCTGGACTTAGCAATAGAAATAGAAAACATATTGCTTGAAAATTTAACTTGCATTTAAAACTTGCAATAAAATTATACATAATCAATAATTTTGCATTTATTCTTTTAAATTTAAAAAACTGCTCCCTACTTTCTTATACTGTAGATTATAAATTCCGTATACAAAAACATGTGCAATTAAGATAGCTTTGATCTGAACGTCTAGTCTGAGTTGCAATATATATTTCGACAAACTCAATTTTTCAGCGAAGTGGGCGACTATAGCGTTAAGTACTGTTACTATTGTTATACTTATCTTCAAAATACCTCATATTCAGTCTCCGCAACCCCTTTGTTCATAGCCAAAGAGAGCGCGATCTTCGGAACCGAACAACACAAAATACTCACTCAACAACGAGTTCAGAGTTAGTAATCGACCTGCAGTTGAACGAGCACGACATGGATCGAGTATGCCGCGTGTGTATGTCGGGCGCTGGTGATCTGCTAGACATTTTCATCACGCACGCTGAGTCGCCCAGCCTTGAAGAGATGATCAACGAGTGTGTGGACGTAAAGATAAAACGCGACGATCAATATCCCAAACAAATATGTGAAATCTGCATGGGTGATGTGCATTGTGCCTATAGATTCAAGAAGAACTACCAACTGACTCTTAAACAGCTCAGCAAGTCGAACTCGCTCAATATTAGTGAAGAGAACACAGTGCCGGACGCAACAGAAGAGGGAAATGAAACATTAACATCTGAGCAAGAAAAAGGCAGCCTTAAAACAAAAATAAGAAAACAAAAAATTTTGAGAGTTCCGAAGAAATACTTAAAAGATAAATCAAAGAGAATAAAACTCGTACTCTTTGGAATGAACGGTGAGAACAAGGCCCAACACGAAACGAATTTAAAGGGAGAGAAACCGAAAAAGAAGGACGAACATGAGCGAACTGAGAAAAAAAGAGCCTATGCCTGCAAAATTTGCGGCAAGGTGTTCGCAATGAAAGTGAGCCTGACCATGCATATGAATACACATAAGAAAAATGCTCTCCATAAATGTCCACACTGTACACGACGCTTCAATGAGATTGTCGACCTAAGTGCACACTTAGCCCTACATACTGCTTCGGGAGGATTCAAGTGTCCACACTGTCACAAGGACTTTGGATTGAAGCATAACCTCAAAAGACATTTAATCGCACGGGTCTGCACAAAGGAAGCAATAGAACTCAACGAAAACGAAAATTTCGATGGTTAGTCACAGTGACGACGATGATAAATTCCGATGATAAATTCCCCGGACAACATATGCACGTTCTGCCTTCCTGATCCTTAGCCTTCCATTAAATTTTAGGCGCATACGACGAAACAGCTTCAAAACATCGAAGGATATGTGAAACTTATGAGGACAACCATTGCAATGAAAATATTACTCGATTAAATAAACTATATATCTTTATTAATTCTTTTGAATTTATATTATTGAATTCAATTCCAAACACAGCACCTACTTTGTTATTCTGTCGATAAAACATTTAGTATTAATATTATAGATGCAGAATCATCGATGTTTATTTTCGGTTATCGATGTTTATTCTCGGTTATCGATGTTTTTCTGAAGAACATCGCAAATATCGATAACCGCATGCATCAATGTTGCTGCACCTCTAATCAATATTCATCTGTGCCAAGTTTCATCAAGATTGCTTTATTTAAATGATAGACTAGTGCGAGTTCTGAGCGATCTTTACTTGTAATTAATACACTTATCCGCATCACAGCATATGTTCAGTCTCGTTGGATTTTTGATGAACTAGTTCACGTCATCCTTCCTCTTAAACGGGTTTTCAAGAGAGGAAATAAGAGTAGGTAGACGCAACTCTTGAGCACATTGTCAAAGAGAGTTCGCTCTCTCAAAGTGAATAACACAAAATGTGCTCTGTCAACAACGAATACAGTGTTAGTATTCTACTTGCAGTTGAACGAGCAAGACATGGATCGCGTGTGCCGCGTTTGCATGTCAGGCGCCGGTGAACTTATTGACATTTTCATCATGCACGCTGAATCTCCCAGCCTCGAAGAGATGATCAACGAGTGTGTGGACGTGAAGATAAAGCGCGACGATCAATATCCAAAGAAAATGTGTGGAATTTGCATAGGAGATGTGCACGCTGCCTATCGGTTTAAGAGAAACTACCAACTGACTATGGAACAGCTCAGCAAGTCGAACCCGCTCAATATTAGCGCAGAGAACACACTGCTGGTACCCATTCTGGCTGAGAACAACGTGGTGGCGCACGCAAATGAAACGATTACGTCACCGCAAGATAAAAGAAAAAAACGAGTTAAGAAAGTGATAATAAAAAAACAAAAACTGTTAAGAGATCAGAGAATGAGCACAAGCGAAACAAAGAAGAGAATACGCAAGAAGAAGTTAAGGGAGCCGGAATACGAACAGAACCTAAAGACTGAACCGGAAGAGAACCCAGACTACCCATGCAATATGAGTTCGCATGACAAACAGATTCTCAGCACACACTTAGAGCTACTGACCTCCATACCCACAACAGAACACATTTGTTGGCGATGCCAGAAAGGCTTTTCATTAAAATGCAACCTTAACAAACATTTAGCAAATAAAGTTTGCTTGAAGCCTCCGAAAGCGAAAAGAGTTTAACAGTAAACCACAATCTCAGTACAAAGAACACAATTAAAGTCAACGAAAACGAGAATATTGTAGATTAGTCTTGATCGGGGAAGAAACGTATAGTAACATATGTTTGATTTTGCATACTTAGCTTAACTCGAGTGTAACGTTCCTAATATTCCTAAGCCAGTACCGTTTAAGATAAACGAATCACTATTTTTTTATAATGTATTGTATGATCCCAATCTGTTAGCTGTAAGTTAGAACACAAATCCGTGTTCGTAGAACACCTCATCACCTCATTGTCTTTCAAGTCATCAAATTCTTGACCGGATCGCGAATCAACTAGATATTCAATATGGTTAACCCCTTCGATAATATAGTGTTCTCTTAAAGACTCGTATTATACAACTGTTTATTATTATATAATACATGACTGAAATAATAATGAATAGCGCGTTGTCAAAGATTTGTAGATTTGTCTTGTGTATTGTGTTTGTGATGGAAAGAGTATCTTACTATCAGGCACGCTCAACTAAAACTTTCTTTGCTTGCTCACTCTTCGAATGCTGTGGGTCAAGTTTACATCGACTTGGGACTATCGCTATTCGGGTAAGAAAATTGTAAGGCACTCTAAGGCCACAAGTTTAGGTCAAGGTGAAGGCGCACTCCCGACTCGAAACCCCTATTCCACAGGGAATGGAATGAATTAATTGTGGTAATCTCCGATGGATAAACACAACATGAGTTGCCCTTTTGCATAAGTAGGTCGATAGCGACAGCTGCGATTAATGACTATTTGGCCAGAGAAAGAGGCCGAAATTATGGCAACAGCAGCTACAGCCCCAATTAGCTATCTAATAGCTTGCTGTGCAATCGGCAAGGGGTGGGCTGGGTGTCTGTTAGTGAGTGGAGCCAGCCTAACCAGATAATGGCCGACAGATAAAGGACTCTCTCTCTCTCTCTCTCTTTCTACAGCAGCCTGACAGCAAATACAGGCAGACAGAGTCTCTCGCCGGGTTGGCAATCAATTGCTACACATGTTCCTATTGACGGGGAGCCACCACAATGACCATAAAATGCTTGACTTGTCGATGGAGCAGGCAGGGAAGGGAAGGGAAGGGGGAGAAAGTGGTTTGTAGCCTGGTTATTAGTGCGTTTGCCAGAGACCGTAATGACGGCATTATTGCACATCTTTTGTGCAGTGTGCACACACTGTAATGCCACGTGTCTTACAATACATATGCAGTACATGCATGCGCTACCTGAGTGAGAGCTTTCTCTGCTGGAATCTCTTGAAGCTGTTTACTTTAAAGCAGCCAAGGATGGTTGACTTTATTGCTGGCACTTTAAACTGGACTGTGTTGCAAATACAGTCTCTGAGTGAGACTTTGTGCCCACTCTTCCTAATTAAACTCTAGTTTTGTATTATTTTGTTATGCAACATTTGAGGCAGATGCAACACTCTAAGCGGCTTATGCCAACTAATTTAATTGGTAAACTCACAAAAGTCACTGCACACCCACACACACACACACACAGAAAGTGCAGCTACGCCCACATGACGATTGGACTCTCGCAATGCCAGAGGGATTTAGATGATTTTATCAACAATTCATTCCAGTTGGCCCACTGGCCTCTGATTGAATAATAATTATATTGATTTAGTATCCGATTTGGTTCTACTTCACATTAACTGTGCCACTAATAAGGTTACGTAGCTGATAGATATCAACGCAGTGAATATAAATATGCATTATTTATAGTCGATATAAACAACTAACAACTCTACTGAATAAACGAAAGGTACAAAAGAAACCCCTAGTTTGGCTCATTAATTACGAACTGGGGTTCAAGATTTGCTTAGGCATCTGTAGATACTGTACACACATTAGTTGATTACTAATTATAGGAAGTAATTGCACAAACTGCTACTGGGTATCTCTTAGTCACTTGAATAACTCAATTCTGCACTTGCAGTCTGTTTATGCTGAGTGAAACACAATTGGAGGCCGCGTTAAGCACGAAAAGAACAACTCGCAAATTGAAATGAATGTTGAGTTACCCGAAATACTCGTATAAAGAAACCGCAAGTCAACAATCGGAGGCGAGTCCTACTCTGTGGTCTGAACACCAAGCAGCCTTGAAGCGCTCTACAGGCGCTTTAAATTCAGCACGCGCATTGCTGTGGCAGCTCTCCCCTTTTCCCCTTTCTCTTCTCCCTCAGCCAGAGTCCACATCCCCTATGCAACGCTTGCTTGTGTTCTCTATCTCGCTCTGTCCCTAGTTGGCCTCACCAAGGCCTTCGTCTAGACACTGATTTCAGTTTCAGTTGCCGCTTCGTGCCCCAAATTAATTTATTGTTTAAACGCCATGCGAAAGGACTGGGGGGGGGGCGTGTCTCCAGGGCGGGGGTGCTGGGCGTGACACGTCGTTGACGCTAACATTAAGCGCTGCTGAAAGCGCGCGTGGCTCATCATCCTTAATGGATATTCATAGAGAGATAACTGAAAGTGAACTCTGATCCACCCAATCCACCCGCATATATGTGCGTACGTTAAATGCAGTCTATGGAGTCCTTGCTGCCGTGTTGTTGCTCCTCTGCTTGGCTGTGGCTGCCCGGCATAAATCAAATTATATAGATAGAAAACGAAGTGCGCTCACCTCTCCGAGACACGTGGCAGCTTTAAGTGGCGCACAGCTATTTCTCATCCAGTCCACTTTGAAACCGTAGATTGTCTCTAAATTATTTAGAGAACCTTTCGCATATGAGTAACGTGAGTGTCAGAATCGCTTGATTGAATCTGGCAAACAAATTGATAAATGAACGAAAGATAACTTTGAATAAACTTGATCAAATTCAAGAACCCTTCAGTCTATAAATACATATACAATAAAACTGAATAGGTTAAGAATACAATTGTTCAACCTTTAAGCTAATTATCAATTGATAATTCAGAAGAAAGGTAACTCCCTAATGGGGTATTAAACAAAGTTCATTCACTTGGCGCTCCAATTACACACTTTTTACCTTTTTTTTACCTCGCTTTTTTATGTGCAAAGTTTTCTCGGCAACATTGTGCACCTGTGATAACATTAAATTTGCGAATCTGGAACGGAAGAGCAGCGAAGACGTGGACGTTCTCTGAATTGCCAGAAGGAACAACCCAAAAAACATCCGCGTATATGACGGTAAACAAAGCGTTTCTTTCTGTGGAAAGTGTGGGGGACTGAGTAGTGTGAGGGATTCGGCAAAAATGATAAAGTCCAAATGAGCCTGCGGCTGCCCTGGCATTATTTGTCTACCCATCTCCCAGTGTTCCCTGTTTGTGTGCTTTTTGCATAAGAATAATACATATTATTCAGCAGTACCGCATGCGAATTCTCGGGCTTTCAAGTCCTTGGGCCTGGCAATTATGCCATTTCAAGAAAAGCAACAAACAAAGGTTATCTTTGGTAAACCGAAGTCTTGCTACCCTTGCAGAGTATGTTACTTGTTTATTCATCAATTATATAAACTACTAAACTGATTTGTAAAACATTTTACATATTTTTAATTGTGTATGGTATGTCGAAGATCTTATACCCTTCAACTTATTGAACACGAAATGATTGGACCATAAAATATTATAAATAAAATAAATAATTTAAAATATAAAACATGTTAAGATATACACATATCTTATAAGTATAAATTAGTAAATATATTATCCTAATTATAAATATATATTCATCATATATCAAACTTTATTTACCACAAATGCGACTGTCAGATAAGGGCAACTTGTTAACACTTATCGAGAGTATTTATACTGCATAAGGTGTTCATTTCATCTGCATAAGGTGGTCGCCTGCTTTTTGTTGCAAACTTATGAACAATATTAATATACCATCCGCAAGGGTATAAACATTTAAAGACAGTGAAAATGTTCTTAGCATTTTCTTTTTCATCATTCGGCTGCTTGCTCTGCTTGGGGGAGCCGGAAAATTCCCAGAAATTCACAAAATATGAGTTATAATGTTTTAGGCCATAAAACGACGACGACGACGACGACGCAGCTCTCGGGGCTATAAAATGTGAGCTGGCTTGGATGTGGCATGGAGAATGGAGGGGGGAGTAAATGGACTTTGGGCTTGACTAAGTAGGAGATTGATACTTTTTTCTTGCCGAGATTTGCATAACAAAGCATCGGGGATCGGCCACTTAAATCGTGCGCGCCTCACAGCATCAAAATTGGATAATGGAAATTGGATTCTAGCCTGAACCTAAGCAAATCTGCCGACTCCAGCTTCTCCTCCCGGATAGCTGTCAGTCTATGTCAGGCCAGGACGCTCCTAGAAACTTGTGAGTGCGAGCACTCTGGCACTTGACTTGATTACCACAAGGACAACAGTCGACACGTGTGCCGTAAGCACAAACACCTGTTGAGATTAGACGTCACTTGCACACCACGCACAAGGAATGGCAGGAGCTGAAGCGAGTCTGGGTGCGGGTGTGGGCGCCAGTGCTAGAGGGAGATGGCAACACATTGCTCTGGTCGAACTGGCGTCTTATTAATATTAATGAGCATATGTGCCGGAGCCGGGCAGATGCCAAATGCTGCCATGGTCATTACAACGTGCGAAAATAAATATTTTATTATTTATAAATCATGAGCTGGCCAAACGTGTCTCCGAGGACGAATAAGTTAAGTGCGAAGGAATACAAAATGCTCGGCTGATTGGAAAACAGTGAATAAATTATGAAACTTTTCGAATAGAAATAGTATAATAGCAAGAGAATTTAAGGAGCACATTAAACAATAACAAAGAAAGCTTTTCTCAGGTATCTGTATGGTGCTTTATACTATTTATACCTTACAGCTTCACAGTCTTTTAAGTATGACAATGATACAAATAATATTGTACCTACTTCGGCTGGTTAAAGAAACTCAAATTGTTAAATGTTCGCTTGATTTCTAAGATGATCAAAGATGCCTAGCGTAGCAAACTGCTGCCCAAGATTGATATACCCTGTGCTTGAAACTGAACACTTTATCAGGCCAAATGAAGGCAAATATATGTGCATACAAATACTGTTGGAGTGGCCTTGGCTTCGACTTGCTGTAGAAATAAGAGGGGCAGGATATTTGACATATATTTATTGTTATGCCCACATATCCGGTGCTGCCTGGGCCGCCTGTGAGCTGGACATGATGGCGCGATAAATGAATGCCGTCCACATAAATCGCATGAGCAGAACCGAATGGAGGCTGCACACAGGAAGACTGGCAATAAAAGGTCAATGGTATCGTAAAAGTAACGGGAAATGAAAATGGAAACGGACTTGTAGGCGGGTGTAGGGAGATATGCAGATCATTGAAATTGTGACATGTTCGAGCATGTACATGCGTGTCCAACTAGCTAACTCGGGCATGAGTGAAACATGAAGCTGCGACTGCAATAAAAATGATGATACGCTCCATAAATTGACTATGGAAGCGTAAGCCTGGCAAGGATATAAAACGATATGTAAGCTTAGGCAAAACTTCCAAATCAATATGGCATTTTTTATGGCTATCCTGTCGCCCACTAAGTAATCACTTTATCGGCTTATCCACTGTACTTCAGCCATATACTTTTACCCTATTGAGCACACTCTTCGTCCCATTTCCTTTCCTTCTTCTTTCATCCTGCTGAAGTTTTTCTATTTTCGTCGACGGAAAACTTGCGACTTTTCAATTAGTCACACGACTGGGCAATTAAATTTACTCATACTTCTCGTTCTTCTCTCTTTTTTGGGTTCATTGCGAACCTTGCAAACATTTATCTTGCCTGGCTCTGCTGCTCCCCGTCTCACTATCCTGCTGGCCGACAATCCTGCCAGGGCTGTTGACTTGCCATGCTGGCAATAAAAAGAAAACCTTGCAACAAACTTGTCGTAATTCACTTTGAAGCCAAGTTTGCCATCGATAAATTTTCTACCAGCCAAGCACTTGTTGCACGCGCCACTACCAGGGTGTGGCACCAGCACAGGGCGCTGGGCGGGGCACCGGTGTGTTCATTGGTGGCGGCTGGACAAAACTTTGTCCCAGACCGAAGTGTCAATGTAAATCACTCTACACACGCAGAACAGTTTGCCAAGCGTCGGACATCTTTATAAAGATTAAACACGAACTAAGCTTGAATACTTTTTGTAATTCTATTGCGATTTTGATTGTACTTCGACTCGCCTTTAATGATTGCGATCAACATTAGCTTTACATAAAGATGTGAATTAGATATGCAGATATTCAAGCTTGACAGCTGTTGTTCCACATCAAACAAAGCCGAAAGGAAATAAATAAAGTATAAATGGAAGTGAAAACTCTAGAGAGTTATTAAGTGAAGAGTAAAATTGAAGACCAGATTATGATAAAGGTTTTTACGGTAGAAGTTGTTGGAGGATTATGAGAAATAGTCATAAGCATAGCCATAGGCATAGGTATAGATATGTTTTACTGTATCATAATGGAACTAAACTACATTAAAGCGAGACAGAGAATCAATGATTCAACCAATGATTCATTCATAAAGAACTTATATCAATTTAATTTGCAAACTATGCCTACATAAGTTTTATACAATCCAAGCAGAACCTTTTCAAACATAAGTCTTATAAAATTCATTTGCTGATTGAATTCTCATTAATATTTGGGAAAAAATTATCAAAAGAGCGTAGCAAAAAAAAAATGAAATGTTATTTAGCCTTCCTCTTTTGCGCACAGAAACTGAACCCTTGACCCTCTGCCTTTTCACCACTTCAAGCTGCAATTTCAATTTAAATCAGTCCGGCTCGGTTTGATGGGCTCGAAGCGTTCGCCCTCTTCTCAATGTCAATAGGCAACTTTGCGAAATGGTTGATCAAATACAAAGCCTGCTGCACAAAGTGATAAATACTCGACGGAGGAGGAGCAAGAAGCTGTTCATTTCAGCCTCCTTCTTCTCCATCTCCATCTCCATCTCCTGCTGTGCGTTTTGCTGCGCTCCGCAAACTCGAAACAAGTTGCAACTCGAGATTGTTACAGTTTTCAAGAGCGTTATGCGCATAAATTGGTTTTTAGTTTCTTCGATTTTCCCCGTTTCCATCCAAAGTTTCTGTACCTGCACCTGGCACAAGTTTACCTTTATTGGGAGGCTTTTGAGGCCAACTTTTGTGCAAATTTGTTTCCTTCTTTCCTGCTTGTGGCTCATTATGTGTCATTTCTTATTTACCGCAGATACTTGGGATATACTTGTTAAGGTTGGTAATCAAGAGTATAATCGAGTATACTCGACTGTTCTATGATCGGTATTGAAAGTAGAGAAGATTTACTGAGTATTACAATAAATCTATTTAATAATAATCTATCTAATACGATTTTGCTGCATCCTTTTATAAATATCTGAGGTGTCTGATTGTTTCTGGGATACTGTGAGCCAATATTGATGATGCATATATATGTATATATAAATATATATAAATTAATTACACTTGCTTTACAGATTCCCTTTTGCAACTAAACTTCATATCTCTTGCAATTTCTTGATGTGTAAGAAATTCGACTTGAATGAAATGTTGCCATTATATTATGGCACACAAAAGGCTTTGTATCCCTTCGCCTTTGTTTGAATGAATTTCAATCCTTCGTTTTATTTTATGAATCATTTAGAAACTTCTAACACGTCAATCATAAACATTATAATCATGATCTAAGCAAACATTTTGTTTTCGGATTTCGAAACAATGAACCCATTGGCAAACAGAATTTGCCAAAATTCGCCAAAAGTTTTTATTGAAAACAATAGATTGTGCGTGTGTATGTCATGTGTGTGTGTGTTACTGTGTGTGTGACTGTTGGCGATAACAGTGTCGATTTAATTACATTTTATTGACTTTAGTGAACTTGCCCTATCTGGGGTTTAGAGGGCCGCCAACTGCACGTCATCATTATAAGCGCTTATCAGACATTAGGCGCACATTATGCCCCTATACACACACTGGTGCAGACACACAGACACACACCCACCCACCCACACACACACACGCGCACATGGTGTCTATCTAGTTGTTATTGTCGCAACATGCTGTTGTAATTAAATTACTCCAACACATGGTTAGTGAAAGGGAAAAAAGAGTGAATGAATTCGATTGAAATGTTGAACTTTTAAATGTAAAAGTCCTTTAATTACTTAATGAGTTTAACTGTTTTTTAGTGATTACAACCATATGGAAAGTTACTAATGAAAGAATATGAGAAAAAAAGAGTTTACATTCTGCAGGCCAAAGACTCTTTGTGGGTTAGGGTATTACAATGCACACCCACTTATGGCATTTTCTAATTTCCCTATTTGAAAATATGATTTTCTTTTGCAATTATCGTTGGCATAGTCGTACGCAATAACCACGACATTACACACACATGCACCCACATACTTACAAAGCCAGACACCGACAGAACGCTGGCCACAAATACAAACACATTATGTAATTACATTTAATTATCTGCATTGAGTTTGCGGTTTTGCGTCCAACAGCCTCAAGCAGTTTCTCTGCTCCTTTCCCTCATCCTCCTCCCCTTCATCCCATTTGTCTATTTTACTTTGTACGCTTCCCTCCTTCGCTTGACGTGTTTATTAATTTAACTTGTCTTTAATGCCTTTTGCAACGAGCACTTTGGTGATCTACCCTAAAAAGTATGCAGCATTTTCTGTGACTCGGAAACGGAAGACGGCTTCTTTGCTGATGTGCACTGACAGAATGCCTTAAAGACACACGCGTTTCCTGCCAAAGCTAACGCATTTTGACTCATCTTATATCTTGGATATACGTATTTTATAATTAATTATGAGTTCGCAAGACGACATTAAGGAAAGTGAAACACTTCCTGACATGAATTTCATATCTTTTCTAGTCTAAAATGGAAACACAGAGTAATTTGCTTGAACAAAGGTTCCGAGTATTCTATACCTAATTACCTTCAGTTCTTTGTAGTATATAGAAAATTGTACAAAGCATGAATTAATTGAGTCTTCTTACAGTTCCACGAATCACTTTGGATTACCCACGCAAACTGAAACCCACATCCTCACCAGGATTTTCAGTCTTTTAACAAATTTGCCCCCGTAAGCTGTAAAAATTACCGGCAGTTTTGTTTAAAGTCTTTGCGTAAATTATAAGCATTCCTCTTGCTAGGGGAACTTAATTTCCCCATTAGTTTTCAAGATAGAAGATGCCACAACTAAGCTTCATCAATTAATTTAATTTGAAAATATAAGTTTTCGACACAAACACTTCTATGAAGATGGAAACATTTGGTAAATATTTCTTTAAGATTTCTAGTTTTCAGTATCAATTCTCTGGCTTTTGTTAAGCATTTCTCGAGTTTGATTTGATACTAAGCCGGATTTATGGTGTTGTGTTGTAAATATAATTAATATTTACCTTTCTGTCACTTGAAATGTGCGGATATTTAGGAAGTCCACACAAATTTCTGTTGCTTTCCTGTTTGTTTTCTTGATAAATAACTCAATTGTAATGTTTCTTCAGAATTCTCAGCTGTCTATGTACAATATGTCAAAACTGTTTGTTGTTTTTAATTCTGTTTTTATTTATTCAGTTATTTGGCTGTCTACCCACAGATTATTTGGAAATTATTCACATTTCAGCCACATTTCCCACAATTCACGCGTCGTTTAATTGACGATTTAATTCATGCACACATCAAATGTGAATCTTTACTCATTGTTTTTTTATAATTTTGATATTGTCCAGAAAGAATTTTATACGTGTCTCGATTTAAAGAGACTTCGATGCTGGCGTTGGATCCGCACACGTCCGCAGC
Organism: Zaprionus davidi; assembly: GCA_018903715.1. Taxonomy (NCBI): domain Eukaryota; kingdom Metazoa; phylum Arthropoda; class Insecta; order Diptera; family Drosophilidae; genus Zaprionus; species Zaprionus davidi. Next base: position 4,595,587 of record JAEIGL010000002.1, on the reverse strand, counting down.
GCTTTGTTGATAGGCAACGACTGAAGCCGCTAAGGAAGCCGCTGGCGCTAACATCCACACGCGCTCTGTTGACGATGATAATGTTAATGATGATGCTCTCCCTCGCCGCGACGGGCCCACGCCAAACAGCTGTTCGTGCTGTGGGCGAGCCACACACAAAGAGACCGACAGAGAGAGAGAGAGAGTGCCGACTCGGCAGGCTGTTAACGAAGGCAGCGCATTCGGAGTCAGCTTCCAGTGCTGTTAAGCACACCTTTAACAGCGTCGCAGTCTGTTAGCAGGCCTGTGTGTGGTCTTTAACAGCAGTTGGGTTGTCTTGTGTGCGTGTTGGTGCTGCTGCTTTAAAGAAGTGTATTTGTTAATTCATTTTATTTGAATCGTTTTTTAATGCCAAATTGGCAATTGGCAATCGGCTATTGGGTATTGCTTTATTTGAGCCTCAGATGTTCGCCGCAGCTCGCCGCTTTAATGTCTGCTGCGCATTTGTTTATAAACAAATTATGTTTGTTTGTTTGCTTGGCGCTTTGTTTATGGGCCCACCTCTTGCATATTCTTCTGCGAACGGAATGAAATTAGAACAAAATAGCAGGGCAGCAGAAGCAAATCAAAAGCAATTATTGCTAATAAATCAACTGCCGATTTATGAATGTGTCAATGGATTTTTAAATACATTTGTGACGTCAAAGCGCTTAACGCTGCCCAAAGTGTCCAGGTGTAGTTGCTCCTATACGTGTATATGTCTGTCTGTGTGCGTCTCTGTGTGTGTGTGTGTATTGGCTATGAAAATAAATAATTGCCCCAAAGCCATTTGGTGCTGGCAGCGCGGCGTATGCTTAATATTCTCAATGTCGATTGCCAATGATGATTAAGGTAACCAAGAAACCCGCAAATAATCCCACTGTGCTGCAAAGAGTTTGTATTTGAACACAGTGCATATTAATTCCGCACAATCGTTTCTGTCATATCCATGGGCAGTCGAGAAATTTCTCTGTTTATTATTGTAGTTAATTTTAAAAGCTACTTTGGCTTCTCTCGCAATAAAGTTTTTTATTTAAGTGCAGTTAACATTTTAAAACGCATTGCCATACAGGAGGCAAGCTGAACTTCTGACACAGTCAAGGCGTTATTTGCCATATTTACAGCATAATAAACTGTGAGCTGCTCTGTGCCAGGTAGGGTAGCTAGGGAGAAGGTACTCTGCCTCTGATGTGGCGCCAGAGGCGTATAGGCTGTGCTAAGTGATGGAGGCAGGCTGGGAAAGTTCCTAATAAAAAGCAAATTAGTTCAGGCACATCAAGTTAATGTGTTAACACAAACAAAAGGAAAGAACCTACACAGGACATGCCAAAGGTTTAACACCCTTGCTGTTTGAGGAAAAACATTTCATTAGTATTGGATTAGTTCATAAGTTGCTCCTCCTGTTGTTGCCCTTGCAATGTTAGTATACTCTCAGTTAGGGTATAAGAATTTGCAACAGCATCAACATGAAATAATTAATAGTTTATTACAGGATGAGAACAAGGTCGCAGGACAAGCTTCAGGGCCAAGCTCTCTGGCACCAGTTTAATGCCAAGCCATAACAATTTAAAGCCAAACTCAAATTGCCCATAGGACTTTGATAAATGCTGACCAGCTGCAGTTAAGCAGCATGATGGATCCATCATGAGTGATGCCTAAGTACATTTATATTCGACTGTAATGTTTAAGAGTGGCACTTTCTTTCTGCTCTCTGGTCATTTTTACAACTTCACCTGCGTACATACGCCCACGCCCATTGAGTGCCGCCCCTTTCCAGTCAATGGACTTCTTTAGGAGTCTTGGCCCTTGCAATTTACTGCTGGCTTCATTTGAAATTGCACGACATTTCATTCATGCACGTTTAATGTAAAGTACTTAGGGTATATGGTAGTGCAAGCAACCTCTGTCCCCTGTACATACTTTGTTCTTCCCTCCCCTCTTTAGTCCCACCAGCAGGCGATGAAATGTGTTTTAAATGACTTCCGTCGCTGATTTTTGTTGTTTCATGCGGTCGCTATTGTTGTGCTTGGATTCTGCATTATCGGCTGTCTGGCGGAGGAGGGTGTGGTATGTTGTCATTAACTATGCAAATGAGCGGCCTCATTAAATGAATTTTAATTATGGTTCGAACATTAAATGCAACAACCTGCTAATTAACAGTTAATTGCAAGAAACAAACAGTAGAAAAAAGGTTAAGTAAATGCGAATTAACGCGAACTAATTGTTCAGGCCTGATAAAGGGAGTAGGGTATACGGAATTTAAACATAATGGTGAAGGTCTTTCCGGGAAGAGAAGACAATTCCCCTCGGGGTAGTGAACGTCAAATTATTCCTGGTAGATCGTACATACTATCAGGGGGAGAGATGGAGTGAGAGACACCATTAAGGCAACAGCAAATGGACCTGATGACCCACTTTGCAAATACTATACCCACACGCATGACTTACACTCACACAATCGCATAGTGGAGCTGCACTAACGACTCAAAACGAGCCAATGTACAATTAACCCAATTGCAAAGAGTTGTCAAATGCGCGCAAACACTGCGTATACGTTATTTTATACACACAGAGACCTGGCAAAGTGACGGGCGGATCAGAACGTAGACTAGGGTAGCGTGTCTATGTAATTGAGTGTATGTAACAGTTCCTGCTTTTGTTAAACAATTTCCGTTGGCATGCGTTTTTGCCAGCCAACCGACCATTAACTCAGCCGCCCACTAACCCAACTGTCGTAGGAACTCGAATGTTGGCCATTTCTTGACTGGCAAGCCCTTTGAAGTTTGCACAGACTCGCACATAATTTGCATAACTACCCATACAGAATGGAAAGGAATGGCTTCTATCTTCCACTACCACCTTTGCCTCTCGCCCCTTTTCACTGCCTCCTTGTCTGGCACAAGTCTCGATATGTGCAATGCAGCTTTGACAGCTGCTCTAATGGCAACGGGACAACTCGCTGATGTGCGCTCTTGTTGACATTCCTTGTTGCCATCGTCGTCGTCGACAGTTGACGCTTGACGGCTGATGCCGGACCGTTGACAGGCAACCTTCATGGCAGCTAAAGATTGGCCCAGCACCTGCACCGTCTTATCGCAGGCGCAGGTGCCCAATGCCAGTTGAGCGGATCGCATTGCGCAACTAAGCCCCAACGTCGACGTTACTTTGCTGACACGACACGTGCCAGACTCTCCACGCTTGACCTTCCATTGTAACGGACAACGCAACGAAACAATTGTGCTTTCTATCTGTATTATTGAACTTCAACTTCATACTTAAACCCTAGACTGACCTTTCTCAAGCCTAGTTTCTTTCCAGGGTTGAAGAGATCTCCCTCTGTGCGTTGCAGCTGAATAAATAAGTTATATACGAAGGATGTAATGAAAATATTAAGTGCAAAAAAAAAGCATATTCATAAAAACGGCGTACTAACCGCAAACCTCGCACATGGCGTGCATTTTTTACTCTTTTCCAACAACTTGCCTTTAATACCTCCCACTCTAAATACGTTTTCGTTGTCTTTAGCAACTGAACTCGCGTTTTTTTACAATTGAAAAGGACATCGGATTGTGAAGGGCTGTAGAGCTGGATCCGCAGAAACATTCAACGTAATTGATGTGCGGAGCTCAAAGGATTCCGCGTAATGGGACCATCGACTAACATCCATCTGGTTGATATATGGCTTGAAAAGGCCAAGAAGTAAGCGTACCCAAAGTGCGATTAGGCAGTACCTAAATGCCCCAAATATGTACGTGTACACAAGCACGTGCGTGGAAACTTATATAATATTTATGTCTTCATATACATACATATGTACCCGTATGTAAACATACACAATTTCTGTATGTGTAATCCTTGTGGGGTCTTAAAACAACTCAGCCTTCTTTGTGCCTCAAAATCGCCAATTTTCACATTAAACTTTCATTGAAATTCTTATGTAAAATATCTGAAATGTATTTAAGAGATTGAAAAGCTCAATAAAGTCGACCAAAATAAGGAATACATAAACAGTTTGGTGTTTACCAAGCCTCCTTCTGCATTTTGCATATGTTCAATATGAATATAATATTTATATGTTTATTACACATCAATCTTTAAGTATGTATAATATTTTATTATGTATTCTTCATTGTTAACTTGCTGTTTGCAACTATGTTTCTGTATTATATAATAATTATGTCGTTGGATATGTTAAACTAAAGCTGATCATAAGAATAGCATTTGTAGCAATGCAATCGAATATCTCCAGAATGAGTGCGAACCTCATATACAAACAGTTTGAGATATTGGTAGTTTTTTCTTCGATAGATAAAGCCTTGAAAGCCAATTGTTCCAGCTATGAACGAAAGACAACATAGAGAGTTATATATATGTGTTACATATATATGTGTATATATGAAGGTTCTTCTTACTCACCTTAATCAAACGACAATTGTGAGTTCGCTTTGGATTTTTCACACTGTCAAGCAATTCTCGCTCGGCCAACACATCAAAAATCTTTCTTTCCAGCATATCAATATTTTTTGCCATATACAAAACAGCTATCAAATTGGAGATGTATACTTGAAGAAGTAAGATGACCAAGTCCATTGTACGCTCATCTTGTGGTACAAAATATAAATTTTGACAGTTCACTGTGGTCCATAGACCTTCCAGCACTAGTTTGTTTAAGTAGATGGGCCAGTTTAGTGTTTGTATCTTTTGGCGCAGAAAGATTAATTTGCTTAAGAAGCCTATACAAAATGTTCGCTTCTTTTTGCTCAATCTCTTATTCGATTCCAAGTAAGATGCCAGAGATCGAATATATTTTAAATGCAGTATCATTGATACATCCACAAGATAATACAGCATGAACGTCCGACAAAGGTGCAGGATGAGGAGGTAAGAATCGGTGATGCTTCGATAATACATAAAAGCACAATTATGTAAAAATACAGTTGCCAAAGTTTTTAAAGGAATACGTGCAGCATTTCCAAAGAACTCCCGTTGCATTCTGTGAAGTTTACGAAATGTATTCAAAACTTTGCGCAGATTTCTTCTTTGATGAAACTGAATTATTGTACTTAAGCCAATGCCAAGGAAAGAAATGTACCCACCAGCTTGACGGACAAGTGGGTTAAATTGCTCGATTTCAAAACCAACAAGAACTTTTCTCAAAACATTTAATGACAAAATAGCCAATGGATATGTAATGCAGAAGTTCCACAATATTGAATACCAATGCCAAAAAGTTGATCCATAATACTTCTGTTTTCTGACCACATAGCTAAACTCGTTTATTGCAAAGACTTTGCTAGTGCAATTGAACAGAAATATCAACACTGTATCGACACACAGCCGTAACACCATAACGCCCATGCAGATTGGTAGAGTGAACTCCAATCCACAAACTGAGCACATACGACACTGACTGGTAAACTTATACATATCGATTGGTTTATGAGAAACATAAATGAACGATTTGGGTAATAATAGTCATACAATATTATAAATGATATGTTCACATAAAACTTCACTTGATCTGTATATGATATTTAAATTGGCTTAATATGCATTAAGGAGGTGGCTAACCTCACACATTAACCAACACTAATAATTACAATAAGTTTTATGCTACATGAAGACAAACCAATTTATATTTGATGGTAATTACAGTTTTTATATTTAGTAGTTTTGGTATTTTAGCAATTTTTGTATTATTACTTTTCTGTTGTTGGATATGTTAAGCTGAAGCTGATCATCAGAAATGCATTTGTAGCAATGCAATCGATCATCTCCAGTATCAGGGCGCACCTCACATATAAACAGTTGACGAAATTAATGGATTTCTCCTCGATTGAAATAGCCTTGAAGGCCAAGTTTTCCAACTTTAAAGAATAAAAAAAAAGGTTATCATTATCGTTACAGGAATTGAGGTATTTCAGACTTACCTTAATCAGACGCAAATTTTGACCCCTTTCTGGATGTTTCAGAATTTCAAACAGTTCTCGCTCGTACAACACATCAAAAATCTTGCTTTCAAGCCTATTTATATTTTTTGCCATATACAGAACATTTATCATGTTGGACGCGTAGACAATGCCAATAATGAACACGATTGACATAAAGCGTTCATTTTCCTCTAGAAAATATACACTTTTCCAGCTTATTGTGGACCAGAGGATTTCAGTCAATAGTCTGTTCAGGTAGATGGGCCAGTTTAATGTTTGTATTTTTTGGCGCAGACAAACTAATTTGCTAAAGAAGTCAACGCACAGTGTTCTCTCAGTTTCCGTCAATATCTTTTTCGACTTCATGTAAGATGCTAGAGACCGAATCAATTGGAAGTGCAGTATCATTGATACATCCACAAGGAAATACAGCACAAATGTGCGACAATGGCACAGAAAATATAAAGCATTTTCGAGGAACACGTAGACATGAAAGTACGTTGAAATGAAATTGAGTAGTAACAATATTGCCAAAGTTCTTAAAGGAATAGAAACGATTTTTCCAAAGAATTGGCAATGCATTTTTTGCAGTCTAACGAACATATTCAGAACTTGACGCAAAGTTCTTCTATTATAATAAAGATTCAGGGTGCCTATACCAATTCCAAAGAAAGAACTGTGAATACTCGTTTCAATGACAAATGGATTGAATCGTTCGATGGTAAAAGCGAAAAGAGACCTTCTTACATTATTCAAAAATATAGAAGCCATTAAATAAGTGGTGCAGCAATTCCATATCCTTGAATAGTAATGCCAGCAATACGATCTCAAATACTTTTTTTTCTTGGCCACATAACAAAATTCGTTTATCGCAAAGATTTTGCTGATCCAATTAAATAGAAACAGCAGAACAGCATCGACGACTTGACGAACTGATGAGGAGCACGACATCTCTAAAACTGAACACGCAGAATATTGCTGACTTGTGAACTGGCACAAAGTAATATTCATCAGAATAATAAATTGAACGATTTGGATAAGTGGTGCTGGATAATTATGAAAATTGAATTTACCCATTTCATTACCTATGAGTTCTTAGCTTTTCCAAATAAACTAAGCTAATTTTAGTCCTAAGCAGATGAATGTATCCATGTCTATTTGCTGGAAGTACGCACATCAGCTGACAACTCGGAAACGCACCCGACAACAAACTCATCTCATTCATCATGATTATTGCTGTAAAGAGGGCTAACAGCAAACATTTACTAACGCTAATAATTACATTAATTTTAATGCTACCTGAAGACAAACGAATTTATATTTTATAGCAATTACAGTTTTTTATATTTAGCACAAACTACTACAATGATTTTTAAAAAAGTATTTTTACTTTGGTATTTTAGCTATTTTTGTATTATTACTTTATTCTTGTGTTGGATATGTTAAGCTGAAGCTGATCATCAGAAATGTATTTGTAGCAATGCAATCGATCATCTCCAGTATCAGGGCGCACCTCAAATATAAACAGTTGACGACATTAATGGATTTCTCCTCGATTGAAATAGCCTTGAAGGCCAAGTGTTCCAACTTTAAGGAATAAACAAAGAGGTTATCATTATCATTATCCAACTTTAAAGAATAAACAAAGAGGTTATCATTATCGTTACAGGAATTGAGGTATTTCAGACTTACCTTAATCAGACGCAAATTTTGAACCCTTTCTGGGTGTTTCAGAATTTCAAACAGTTCTCGCTCGTACAACACATCAAAAATCTTGCTTTCAAGCCTATTTATATATTTTGCCATATACAGAACATTTATCATGTTGGACGCGTAGGTACTGCCAATAATGCGCAATATTGACTTAAAGCGGTTCTTTTCCTCTAGAAAATATACACTTTTCCAGCTTATTGTTGACCAGGTGATTTCAGTCAATAGTCTGCTCAAGTAGATGGGCCAGTTTAATGTTTGTATTTTTTGGCGCAGACAGACTAATTTACTAAAGAAGTCAACGCACAGTGTTCTCTCAGTTTCGGTCCATATCTGTTTCGACTCCATGAAAGATGCTAGAGACCGAATCAATTGGAGGTGCAGTATCATTGATACATCCACAAGGAAATACAGCACAAAAGTGCGACAATGGCACAGAATAAGTAGGAGATGTTTGGGGAAGAGGTGCTTATCAAAGTACATTGAAATGGAATTGAGTAGTAACAATATTGCTAAAATGATTAAAGGAATAGAAACGATTTTTCCAAAGAACTGGTAATGTATTCTTTGCAGTCTAACGAACATATTCAGAACTTGTCGCAAAGTTCTTCTATTATAATAAAGATTCAGGGTGCCTATACCAATTCCAAATAAAGAAATACTAGCACTTATTTCAGTGACTAATGGATTGAATTTTTCGATGGTAAAAACGAAAAGCAAATTTGTTATTTTATTGAAAACTACAAAAGCCATTAAATAAGTGGTGCAGCAATTCCATATCCTTGAATAGTAATGCCAGCAATACGATCTCAAATACTTTTTTTTCTTGGCCACATAACAAAATTCGTTTATCGCAAAGATTTTGCTGATCCAATTGAATAGAAACAGCAGAACAGCATCGACGGCTTGACGAACTGATGAGGAGCACGACATCTCTAAAACTGAACACGCAGAATATTGCGGACTTGTGAACTGGCACAAAGTAATATTCATCAGAATAATAAATTGAACGATTTGGATAAGTGGTGCTGGATAATTATGAAAATTGAATTTACCCATTTCATTACCTATGAGTTCTTAGCTTTTCCAAATAAACTAAGCTAATTTTAGTCCTAAGCAGATGAATGTATCCATGTCTATTTGCTGGAAGTACGCACATCAGCTGACAACTCGGAAACGCACCCGACAACAAACTCATCTCATTCATCATGATTATTGCTGGAAAGAGGGCTAACAGCAAACATTTACTAACGCTAATAATTACATTAATTTTAATGCTACCTGAAGACAAACGAATTTATATTTTATAGCAATTACAGTTTTTTATATTTAGCACAAACTACTACAATGATTTTTAAAAAAGTATTTTTACTTTGGTATTTTAGCTATTTTTGTATTATTACTTTATTCTTGTGTTGGATATGTTAAGCTGAAGCTGATCATCAGAAATGCATTTGTAGCAATGCAATCGATCATCTCCAGTATCAGGGCGCACCTCAAATATAAACAGTTGACGACATTAATGGATTTCTCCTCGATTGAAATAGCCTTGAAGGCCAAGTGTTCCAACTTTAAAGAATAAACAAAGAGGTTATCATTATCATTATCCAACTTTAAAGAATAAACAAAGAGGTTATCATTATCGTTACAGAAATTGAAGTATTTCAGACTTACCTTAATCAGACGCAAATTTTGACCCCTTTCTGGGTGTTTCAGAATTTCAAACAGTTCTCGCTCGTACAACACATCAAAAATCTTGCTTTCAAGACTATTTATATATTTTGCCATATACAGAACATTTATCATATTGGACGCGTAAGTACTGCCAATAATGCGCAATATTGACTTAAAGCGGTTCTTTTCCTCTAGAAAATATACACTTTTCCAGCTTATTGTGGACCAGAGGATTTCAGTCAATAGTCTGTTCAGGTAGATAGGCCAGTTTAATGTTTGTATTTTTTGGCGCAGACAAACTAATTTGCAAAAGAAGTCAACGCACAGTGTTCTCTCAGTTTCGGTCCATATCTGTTTCGACTCCATGTAAGATGCTAGAGACCGAATCAATTGGAGGTGCAGTATCATTGATACATCCACAAGGAAATACAGCACAAAAGTGCGACAATGGCACAGAATCTGTATGGCATTGTTGAGGAAGATGTCCTTATGAAAGTACATTGAAATGGAATTGAGTAGTAACAATATTGCCAAAATGATTAAAGGAATAGAAACGATTTTTCCAAAGAACTGGTAATGCATTCTTTGCAGTCTAACGAACATATTCAGAACTTGACGCAAAGTTCTTCTATTATAATAAAGATTCAGGGTGCCTATACCAATTCCAACGAAAGAAATGCGAGCACTCATTTTAGTGACAAATGGATTGAATTTTTCGATGGTAAAAACGAAAAGCAACTTTTTCAATTTATTGAAAACTACATATGCCATTAAATAAGTGGTGCAGCAATTCCATATCCTTGAATAGTAATGCCAGCAATACGATCTAAAATACTTTTTTTTCTTGGCCACATAACAAAATTCGTTTATCGCAAAGATTTTGCTGATCCAATTGAATAGAAACAGCAGAACAGCATCGACGGCTTGACGAACTGATGAGGAGCACGACATCTCTAAAACTGAACGCGCAGAATATTGCTGACTTGTGAACTGGCACAAAGTAATATCCATCAGAATAATAAATTGAACGATTTGGATAAGTGGTGCTGGATAATTATGAAAATTGAATTTACCCATTTCATTACCTATGAGTTCTAAGTTTTTCCAAATACTCGTAAACTGAGCTAATTTTAGTCCTAAGCAGAGTCAATGAATACTATTCTATTTGCTGGAAGTACGCATGTCAGCTGACAACTCGGAAACGCACCTGACAACAAACTCTTCTCATTCATCATGATTATTGCTGGGAAGAGGAGAAGGTGTTGCCTGCACCTGTGTGTCGTCTTGGGCAGCGAACCAACCTAGCCGAACCATCCTGCCCAGCTCTCTATAGGGATAGCGATTCTCCAACGAGGCGTGTGTGATATATGAGTTTGTTTTCGACTCATTCGCAGTATTAAACCTTTCCTCTGTATTCCTCCTGTCTTACCTTGAAGAGCCTTTAATTTGCCTAATTCGCACGACAGCCTACAAGTGTCTTTGACTCCCTTAGTTTACTTGAGGCTTGGCATCCGCGCCTGTTTTGACAAAAAACGAGCTGGCAACTAATCGCTGCCATTAGCCTTGATTTATGACTCGCACTCGGAGTGGGGGCGCAACAGCTGTCGCAGGGCGTGGCCATTGCTTGCATTTACTTATGGGTTGCCATACTTTTCGCACATTATTTATAGTTTCGTTTCCAGTTGCGGCAACAAATGTGTTGTGGGTTAATGACCGAGTCCAGTTGGAGCATGAGTTGCAGCATAGCAGAAATTATGATGACTTGTTTAGTCTGCTCTGGCTAATTAGCAATGGGTTCCTTCTCTGTCCTTCTCTGTGCTATCCTAATAATAACTTGTATTTTGTCGTGGAATTTAATAAAGTTTAATCGATTCCGCTTGTAAAACGCAAAAAGGCAACTGGTATTTTTAATAAAAATAATCTTCAAAGGCTCCATAAAGACTGAGTCGGCGAAATCTGGCACAACATATTTGTCCGCCCACTTTTACGGTATTTTCGGAATATATATTCTCTTTGTATCTGAGTATGTGTGTATGTGTGTTTAGACGGGCCGCGTCACAGCTTGTCACAATTACAGCAATTTATTCGTATTATTTGCGAGACACGCGAAAGAGGGAGCTGGCCCTAATTCCCTTCCATTCAACGTGTCTCTGCCTCCACCCTCTCTCTCTCTCCCTCTCTCTCTCTCTCTGCAGCACTTGGCACTGTCAGTTGGCAATGTACGTTAATTTGATTTAGAAGCATTTGCTGAGTGAACCTTTTCTTTTTGACCAAATGCTGCGGCGTTTGCTCATTAAATTTAATTTGGTGACGTCGCCAGAGGCAGCCTAGCGAGACATGGGTAGTACGAGTGCCAGGGGGGGGATGGAGGAGGGAGTAGGGGGTTTGGCTTGTGTGTAGGCGGCAAATTATAAACAAAAGTCAGAGCCGCACAAGCACCATAAATTGGTCTCTGATATTTCACACATGCTGGCTACATCAGACCTACTCACACACTCACAGCACTCTGGGTGTGTGTATGTTTGTGTGTGTGAACATAAGTATGTCTGCGTACATTTCAATTTGGCCAAGTGGCGCTAATAAAATGCTTAATTTACCACTGGAGCCTCCCCCTCCAGCAATCCCTTTTGCGAGTATATTTTCAGTCATTTCCCTGGTCCTTGTCCACAATAAAATCGTCTCGTCAGACTCATAAACCAAATATTTTCCAATATATATTCGATATACCCAATTCGAGTAGAAGCAGGATAAAGGTCACAGAGGTCAGCTTCGATGTGCTTGGTATATTAATTGGAACTTACAGGGTATTTAAAAGTTCACCCATGCCAGTTGAACTGTTCGTTTGGCTGAACATTTGCTGTCGATCATTTTCATTGTGATATTTTATTGCAGCGTGGAAAGTCGGGTTGGGAGGGTGCATGTGTGTGTGTCTGCTAACGATGTACATTTTTGGAATGTGGCAGGTCTCGGGTTTATACACCATTCCTGACTGTGTGATTGACTTGTTTGAGTTTACAACAGAACGCAAATCGACGCGATTTTACGACGTAATTGAACTTAAATCAACAAATAAAGGTTTCCAGAGCTGTCTTAAGTTTAAACAAATGCAGTTGATTTTCTATTCGTTAACTCTGACAGATGTGCAATAAATGAAAAACTAATTTAATAAACTCTGCAACGAATTAACATGGAATAAACTTTAAGTTCATTTGTATTTTAGACAAGGCGACAAATACTGAAATTTACTCAAGCTAAACTTAATTTCCTTAATTCCAATAAAGTGATAACTAAGTAACTATAAATATTTATGGTAAGTATGTTTTATAGAAGAGTTCCCCTCGAGCTTATTTTGGCCCTCATATTTGTAATGATCTCCAACAAGTTGTCTAAATGTGCTGGGATTATTTTGACTTATGCTGAAGTTTTCGTTTGCAATAATCAAAATTATAATGGATACTTTTGAGCATTGGCCTTTCCACATCGCATGTAGTATGCGCATTTCAGTTTATTGTGGATCTTATTTACAGTCGATTTCAACAACAACAGCAACCACTGCACACATGCCACATGCCGCACGCTGCTTCGCACATTTAAGCCGCCATTATACGCAGTCAGGGGTGGAGGTCGGGTTGCTTGTCTATTTCCGGCTTCTGCGCCTTTATTGTCAACCATGTCCCATGTTGTGGTTATCTAAACGTTTGTTTTCTTTGCCTTTTGCATTTCAATTTCGCCATTTCTTTTTTCAGCTCTTTTTCGCGCTGTCTTCTACGATACATTGTCGCACTGTTCCATTTTTCCGATACATCGCGCTCTTTCTTACGCCTGCACATGGCATTCAAACCGTTTTCCATTTGGCATTGCCGTTATGGCCCTTTTATTATGATTTTGTTGATTTCGCTTTTCCGGCTAAAAACAACATTGAGCAACTCGAAGTTCCGCATGCGAAGACGGAATACTCTGCCAGAGACCAGTGCAAGACAGTCCACTCCAGATGAGCAAGTGCAGCAGAGGTTGTCTGCCAGTCGACAGAGCCCGCGATCTGCACAAGTAACTAACGAGTGTCTGTGCTGGGCATGTGGGGGCGTCTCTGGCTTCGGCAAAGTATTCAAATGAGACGCGTCATTGCCAGCACTTTATTGTTTCATCGAGGAGCAGCACTTGGCGCAGCTCTTGAAGAAGGCAACTTTAATTTGAATACACCTGAAGAAGCTCGACACGTTGACTGTGCTAAGGACACACTGTCCTTTAGTACTTAGGCGTGTTGAGCTCTCGTTGACTGCAATCAATAAAAATCAATTTGGTTTAAATGAATTTGTTAGCCAAGGCGAAGCTGCTTACCAATTCCATGTGCCATTTATCGCAGCACTTCATTTTGTGTGAGGCGACCCATTCTAGGAGCTACATTTCGATGGAGGAGTGGGGGCAGCTCGTGCCTAAACACAGAATGATATGCTGAAAGTCGGCCTCAGTAAACATTACGCTTTATATTTGGCCTAAGCATTTTAGACAGCACCAAAAAAAGCGGAAAATTAAAGTGAAATTTAGTAGGGAGTCTTTGTTTTGCCATGGGTTCTCTTTGAGCCTTTGGGCGTGGGTCGAGCGTCTTTAATGAGCGCAGGGGATGGGCTCGGATGGAATTCATAAGACGGTTGGAGAGTGAGGGGATGGTAGACAATGAATACATTTGCTTGGCAACCGGGCGCAGTGTTTACTAATGTATTATGGAAGTCACTTTTGATGTGCTCCTGTTGTTGTTGTTCCTGGTTTCGTATTTGTATTCGTAGTTGTATATGTTCTCGGAAGTGGGGACTGGGAAGTTCCAGGAAACTCTACACAACGTAAATAGATGTAATTGAATACAAGAAGACCGCCAAGCGATTGCCCCGACAAATGCTCTGCTATAAAACTTAAGGAAACTGCCATAAATGTGCGTCAACAAATCGTTGTCGCTTAAGCCTCAGCAATCGCCCATTAAAGTCGAGCCAAAACGTACACAGTACTCTGAATCTGATTTTCAGTAGCGAAAATATTCCATAAATCCGTAAAATATTTGCTTTTCTTCACTGACTATGCGACTCAATAAACAGAGCAACAAAGGATGCAGCGATTGCTGTTTCTGCTGCAGGCAACGCAATTCGAAAAGCAACAACAATGAGAGGAGAGGGAAGGAAATTCTCCAGTAAATAGTGACGGTCCATGCAAATGGCAGCAGACTACGGATATACATAAGTCTATGATATTATAGCATTTTATTGTGTTCTGCAGATTGTGTTCGACAGGCTGTGGGAAACGCATAACGGGATTTGTCATGCTCTTTGCCCCGAATGATGCATGAAAGCAAATCAAGCGAAGCAGGAGACACCAACGCAGTCAACGTGCTTCAAATTGCTGCTAAGCTCAAAGACATCTAGTAGAATTAAAGACTCCAACCTGAACAACCTCTGCAAGTTTCATGACTGTCCAGCTCCATATATGATTAGTGTGCCCTGAGTAAACTGTCTGTCTGTTTATTCTGTGCTTCCATTTCACAGCGTCATAACGAGCTCTCAATCTGCTCCATTGGCTGGGATCGCATTTTGCTGCTTGTCCCACGGTTCGCTGCGCTTAACTCATCAAGTTGTCACTTCTCGTCGAGGTCAACAAGCATAGACAAATGCCCTAAGCGGCCTACAACAACCCAAAGAGAAGAGAGAAAAAAAGCGAAACTAGAAGGAAGAGAGACAGTAATAACAGACATACTAACTGTAGTCATGAATCAAATCCCCAAGTTCAATTTGTTCTTCTCGAATTGCATCCTTTTTTTCTTGATTTATGCAGTGTTTGTTAGCAGAAAGATTCAGGATTATATAGTAGATAGAAGAAGTTCAATAAACTATACTTTAAGGCAACGTATCTACTGTCAGCATCTTGTAGAAAAAACAGTTTGAACTAACTTCCACAAAAGTAAAATGATAGATGAATGTTAGAAATGACTGTCCTGCGGTCAGCCACCTTCTCTAATAGTCTTCAATCTGCTTGACAAAAGCAAATAGCCTTCGCCCAAGTCAAAAAGTATCAAGAACTATTCGAAAGGATTTGGCTGCAATAAAAAGTTAAGCTCGAAAGGATAAAGTCAATGGAAGAGGAGCAAAGAGTTGACCCTGCGCACCATAAAGTCCAAATAAAACACGCAGCTTGAGTAATTGCCAAGTGAGTGAGGCATTGAGTTCATAAAAACACCATAACTCGCAATTTACTACGTATAGACAAACTGTTATGTATAGAGCAACGACATTTGCGCGGCGCCACATTCTCGCCGAGTATACTGAGGGTATTGATACCGATCTGCTTTCTACATACTACTTTGGTTAACCTAAATTGGCGTACATTACAGAGACTTATTTGTAGCATAGGCCAAATGACCAAGTATCATACACAAAGGTAATTAACCCAGTTTCTTGTGGGAAATAATGGGCCACAAAGTTTCATGATTTTGATGATAATTTCAAGATTAAGGATAAAGTTAAGGAAGAGAAAGTACAAAGGCTACGACGAACGATCAGTTCTATAAATCTTTTTGATACTCGAACATGTTCCCTTTGCACTATTCCAGTTCCACAGTTCCCTGTAAATGCGCTCATAAGTATGCAACCCTTTTCGTATAGAGCATTAATGCGTGTGCGGGCAGACGGAAGGTAACGTGGGCGGGTCCAAGCCAGGCCAGGCGAACGGATGTGCCTCCTCCTGCAAGCTGTTGTTGTTGTAGTAATTTGGCAAAATATTTTCGTTCTGCGCTGCATGCAATTAGCTCATTTCGGAACCAGTTTATGCATGCGCTGCTTAAGACGTTGTTTGCGTGATTCCCTTTGGATGCAGCTGTGAACCGAAACCTGCCCCACACTCAGCTCCTTACCTCATCCATTTGCACATGCTTTGGTAAATTTATCGCTTGAAGCAACAACTGCTGCCCCAATAAATTCGATAGTACATTTATCAGAGCCTTCTAGCCCCGGCGTCGTTGTTGACTAAGGCTTCGCGGAGCACGTGGCTCATTATTTCTCAGCAGACGCTCAACTCGACTTGACTTCTCTATTGGCCTTGTGCTGATTTTCTATATATGGTAGTAGAGCATATGCCTATATATGATTATAATGAAAATGAGCACACAATAAATATTTTGTGTTGAATATTTTATGTTACATGCAAACTTTGCGAGCTTCTTTTGTTCTCGTTCTACGTGAAACTCATTTCTCTCTCTCTGTCTTACTGCCGGCGTCGTTATTCACATTGTCAACAACTTTTCCAGACTTGGCCCAATTGTGTCTGCCTCGAGAAGATTGTAAACTCGGTGAGGACTCCGCCACGGTTCGGTTCTCCCGCCTCTGTCAGTCAGATGTATCTGTTTCCGTTTTGTTTTCTTTTACCGTTTTACTTTTAGTCTCTGCTCAAGTTTTTTTTATGGGGCCTCTTGTTGTTGGTCATGATTTCATGTGGCGACATTTGCAAATTACAATCCACATCAACGCCCTCTTTGTAAAAAGGCATGGACGACGAAGGGGTGTCAAATTCACACTTCAAATGTCAGGCGTGAAATGTGAGTGACAATGACGCAAATCGAAGGACCCCAATCTGTGTGCGGGTCAAGGAGTCCGAAGCAGACTTTACCTTTCGAATCAGATTTATTTTGGAATACAAAACTTGCGTGCACTTTGCCATCTGATACCCTGCTCTCTAATTTCAGCACTCTAAACCCTACGGCTGCTCCTTACTTCAGCCAATCTAATCAAGTTCTGCATACAATAAAATAATTGAGTTTCCAGTCTGCCGCAGCATCGCGATTAGTTTGCCTTGTTGGAGTAGTGTCCTTACCCGACTAATTCCTAATTCCTCCAGCTATGCTGCTTCTGGATTTTGTGGCCCTACCGCAGGCAGCAACAAATAGAGACACAGAGCAAGAGCTTAACTCAGGTGTTGTTTCTCCATTTCGAGCACAGTCCACAACATTGAATTATTAAAAAAGCCACAGCAAAGCAACAACTAAAGTATCACCTGGTAAGTCACTTAAATGCTCTAGATTTCACTTAAATTCCCTACAAAATTGCTGTATTAAATATGCATTTGTCGTGTCATAAATTCGGGCTATTAAGAATTCCCTTTAAATGATTTTAATATTTGCGTTTGCAGCAACCATCTGGAAATTCATATTAAAAAGAGCACATTTATTTCACAGAGAAAATCTTTACCTCTGACCTAGCGAGATTCAGTTTTTTTATACAGTTTATCTCATTGCGTTGCAGAAATGTTTTTATGAAATAACAAGAAGAAAGTAACCTTTGGCATACCGAAGCTGTTATACGCTTTATTGTAATATATGATAATAAGATATTATAAAGTAGAGAGACGTAGGTAGAGAGATCTACTCCCATGTTGATGCTGATTATGAACTTCTGTACTTTATAAGGTCGCCAACCTCCTGCTTGCCAAAATAAATAAACTCTCTGCGAGGGTAGTTATACTTTGAAATATAAAATACTGTTGTGGAATTCGGATAGTCAAATAAATGATGAACTCTCACTAGCGAAAGTCAATCGAGAATATGACAATTTTTGATTGACTTCCAACTAATGCAGCATTGCCTTGACAAGCTGCACCTATTCTTCGCAATTTATAAAACGATCTTTAGTATAACTCAACCAACAAGTATATAATAACTGTTGCAAGAGTTGCCAATATTTAAAAGCATACACACAATAATCTAGCCATCTATAACTGAAAGTTAACAATATACCCCAGCTTGAGCTCATACTGTCCAGGGTATTAGCAACAATTAAATGCGAATGTGCGTTTTTTTACTGCATTCATGTTGTTTCGCATTGATTTATTTATCAAGTGGAGCTGTGCGTGGCCTGAGTCACAGCTTCGACAAGGCTTTTTATTATCAGTTTCAGTTTCGGTTTCGGTTTCAGTTTCCATTTCAGCTTGGGCCTTAGTTGAGTTTTCGCTGTCGCAACAATTTGTCAGGCTTGTATGTCACGCCAGAGCAGAGACTTCCCGCGCTGCTGGCCATTGCCAAGAAGAGGAGCATGTTGTAGCCATGTTCAAATGAAATTAATTATACAGTTATCTGACTTGGCCACCATTGCAAAATCTCATTGTCTGTTATTCTGCCGCTGGTCCCCCTATTCACATTGCTCGTCGGCTCAGCCCCCTCTCTGGCCTGCTCTCCTTCCCCTTTGGCTTATGTAAAGCAATGCAAATAACGTCACGGGCGACATTTTGATTATGAGACGAGCGCAATGCAGAGACTCTCCCCCTTTTGTCCCCTCTCTCTATCTCTCTGCACTGCTTTGCTCCCACTGACACACACACACACGTTCACATTTACATAAACTTTCAGCGGGGCCTCTGTCGGAGCTGTGCGTAATTATAGCACAGACGCACGAGCGCCTCAACCTGCCCACGTGGCCAGCTGTGTGGGCAGAAGGAGGGCAGCACGTTCATGTCACAGATAATGCCGAAGGTGTGGACAAGCAATATAAGTGCAAGTGTGTGTGGAGAGAGAGGGGCAACTCTGGTGGCTAATTGCGACAGAGCTGCAGAGGGCTCTGTAAAAAAAACAACTGAGATTGAGACCAGAGACCGGAGAGACCTTGTCTTAATTAGCTCTGTTCAGACTGAGATTATGTGAATCTTGTAATCGCATCTGCAAGCTGTCAGTTTGATTGTCGCAAGGCGCAAGCCTCAATAGACCAGAGACTAACTAATCAGCTAAGTCCCTTTTGAACCCTTTTCAATAAGACACGACGACAGCCTGTCAAACATGTCAACTGTCGCGCTGTTCCCCCTCTCCCTCTCACTCTCTCTCTCTCTCCTTTTCCGAAACAGTCAAAATCTCAGCAAAATATATGCAAAACATGTGCTCGCAGCGGGGCAGGGGAAAAGCAATTTAAATAAAATCTGATAAGATTTTCTTAGACTACTTATTCGCTTGCCTAGTTCGTTGAGTGCCAGTCGAAGGAGGCTAGGCCCATTGGCAAGATCTAAGGTATTTCATTCCCCATTCACAGTGTGCTGCACACCTGACTGAATAGGCGTGTACCTTGCCCACAAGCTGTCTGCGGAGCATTGCCCTGTCAACGGGATAAGTAAAAGAAACAGAAAACTTAATGAGCACGCGAAGTTTCGGATAAATTGCGCGTCAATCAGCTTGAAGACGATGGGCAGAGGTCGATTAACAGCTTTGTAGCACACGCTCTGTTATTAACAGAGGTGCGTTAACAGCTTTCTGTTGCTCTCGCAATCCGAATAGTTAACATCAACTTCCAGGCTGGAAAGACCGCCAAAACAGACAGCTGTTTGTATACGAAACTATAAAAAAAGCACAAAGTTGGGTTTACCTGCAAATTTGATCCGATTTCAAGTGAATTTCATATGCTTTATTCCCGCAAATATCATTTACTATTTAAGCCAAAATCAGCTACTCCCACACTGAATCTATCCCTCTCTCTCTCTCGCTCTCTCTCTGTCTGTCTCTCCCACGCTGCTGACTCCAGCCGGCAAATGGTGCGTGTCCAAATCGCATATCGAAAGGCCTTACGCATGGGACGTGGCTAAGCCCGTCGAGGCGTTTGGCCAAATAAAACAAAATAAAACGGAATCAAGCAAATCGAAATCGACATAAATAAATTGCTGCCAAAACGTTTTTATCGTCATGGCAGCCTTTGACACATTTGCTTAATGCCTAATGCTCGCCCCCCGGCTTGGCCAGCAAAAAATAACCCTGAATAATTCCATGGCTAGCGTGGACTCCGCCTTGGGGCTGCCATGGCATATGCGCAATTAAAATATTTCGCGTCTGTAATCGCAATGTGTCAACGCACAGTGGGCCAAGTGCGTGACCGCACAGCTCAGCTTGTCTGCCTCCATGCCAGCCAAGCATTGTCGATTGGTCTGTCTGAGAATCTCAATATGTTTTCGCTTTGTGGCGCATAAATCTAATTCACATGAAAGAGAAAAACTCGTAGAAATAAAAGAAAAAACCCTTAAGCCATTTACTTCTTTCAACTTGATTTATTTCTCACTGCGAAACAAAGCGGAACTAGTTCAATGCACTTTGTTCATCTGGCTCCGTTGAATAGTCTTCAATTTGCAGTTTACAACATTTGCTTTTAATTTGAACTGTAATACCAATTTGCCTTTTGCTGCTTCTCTTCTGGCTCCATGCAATGCAAATGAAATGCTTGTGGCATGCCACAACAGGGTTTCCCCTCAAATACGGCTGAGCACAGCCGCAGAGTACATTGTTTTTCAATTTGTGCGGGTCGCTTTAATTGCAAAGCCGGACAAAGTGGGCCACAGTTAAATGGGTTGGTTCCCTTCGGTTCAGTTCAGTTGGGTATTGCCGGCAGTTTATCTAATAACTTCGCATTGTGTAGGCCCCTCAAATGGGATAATTTACCCAGTGGCAGGCAGGCAGACTGGCTGGCTGACAATTCCTGCCCTGGCACTTGGACTGATCCGCATTTAACGAGTGAGAGTATTGACTCTCGCTCAACGCTAAGGTAACCCACAGTCAGCCTTTTATCCTTTTTCCAAAGCAAAGCACATTCCTCAAAAAGCAACCAGTAAGCACACCAGCATTCAAAGTACTGAACTATTTTATACCCTGTATGAAGAATTAGGAATTAGTTTAGATATATATTTGACTAGATGTCGAACAAATCAAACTAACTGCTAACCACAACTTTTATATACCCTTCTTAATATTTCAATGGGCATAAAAGCCATGTTAATGTACAAATAAAATCGGTCCCAAGGCAGAAAGGAAAGAGTTGGCAAGAACTGTTATTGACTGTCGTTAAAAGCATCTGTTTCTAATTTAATTTCGAATTTAATTAATTTTGTTTGTTGTCCGCTACACAGCCTAAACGAATCCAACACAAGTCCTTCAAGCAGACCCTTGACCCTCCATGCTTTTGTTATTGTCAGGGTATCTGCCGTCTACATGCCCATTTGAGTTGCAGTAAACTATGCATTATTTCAAGTGGCCGCTAATATGCTGTTAAATGTTTGTCAAGCACTCAAGCCAAACCCATTTGTTTATAATCCACTTGGCAATTATCAACAAGTCCCCAAGCGAGGCTGACTGCCTGTGGTCCAAGTCCGCTTGGACCCAGAGAAACTTCACCTGACTTTGTATGAGTGTCACGCAAATGCTGTTAGTTTATTTTATTGCTTCACTTTGGAACTTCTCGAGCTCGGCACGAGCGCAACCAAACAAGAGGACGAAGATAATTCAGCTTTCGTTTAAATGTTGCAAGAAGAACACGCCACAAAACGGCACTTGGCCAAGTGACTAATTTAAAGTTAAAGCACTCCGACCCCACCTATCGAAGGATTAAAACAACATTCCCTCCTTCGCAGTGAACTGGCAATGCCAACGCAGTCAACCACGCCCTGTTGTAGCTGGGTCTGGCACTTAATTTCAAAGGCGATTCGTATTCAGGCTTAGCCACAATCACAGTTCGCTTTGATTTATAGCCCGTTCAAGGTTGCCGACAGTCGGTGGCCAGACATAGCCCGAAGGCGTGCCAGGACTCGGCAGACACGGGCGCGTCTTTAAAGCGTCGTTTATCTAACGCTAACTACTCCTTTGGGTGTCTGCCTTGAATTAGAAGCTCATTCAAATGCCGCATCAGGAGCGAAGGACACAATGAAACTCCTTTCCCCCGGAGCTCGCATGAAAAATTCATTCATAAAGTGGGCTTTTCTTTTTCATTTTCGTTCATCGCTTCGTCCAGTTGATGGCCCTTTTGGTGGTCGAGATTAATTTTCATTTTCATTTGGCTCTTTTGTCGGTTTTCCCAGTTCTTGTTTAACATTATTTGATATGGTTAATATGTACTTTAAAGCCTTAACTGGTATAATTAAGCATATTGTTCATGAACTTAACTCAATTTGCAATTTCCGAAAGTTTCTTTTAAGGCTCTACTGCCAACGAATTCAATTAGCAAAACTCTGATTTATCCACTTTGGAATTGTCTTTAATCTTAACGCAAGCGCTAATTGCCATTTTATTGAGAGATTCTGCAAATTATATTAATGCGATTCGAATATGTTAGGTGCCTTAGGTTAGGTTCCTTGTTAGGCTCTCTGTCACTATGAACAGTGTAGAAGTCAAGGTTAAAAAGGTCTTTGTCATTTGCTTACCCATTTAAAAACAATCATTTATTACTATCAACTCATACTGTGCTTCTTCTGTGGAGATATGTTTATGTATTGTATTTATACCCTTGCAGTGAGTATATTAGTTTTGGTCAAAGGATAGAAAGGCACATTCGCTCATTTGAATTAGTGTCAACTTAAAAGTAGCAAGAGTTCTTCATTTATTTTTTATTTTTTTATTTATTTTATTTTTCATTTTTATTTTATTATCAACTGAAGAAAACTGCTACCTTTCAAGGGTATTAAACCATCGGCATACCAAATGTATAGATATCCTTAGTTCTTGTTTTATCTTTGTTTGCCTTTCAACGGCAAGTTCGTATCGACTTGAAGCCAAAACTTGCTCTTCTTGTTTGTGGTTTGTTTTCGTGGCTGTATTTTCTTGACATTGTTGGCTGATATTAAAATTTGGTTACAATTCATTTGGTTGGCTTTCCATGCTGGCTTTCATATGCAAATCCATAGAAATTTCAGCTATTTACTGTTTATATTACGCATCATTCTTGTGTCTTCCATTTATCAGTTCTGCCCAAACCGAAACTTGAAATTCAATTTTATCTTGGGGGTTTCATCTTCATGTGAAATCATCAAAATTGCACATGATTGAATTCTGCGGCATGTGTAAACAGAATGGAAGGACAAGGACTCTCGATGGAAGCCACGCCTTTGATTGATTATTCTGTGTTTCAGAGCGGGACCCTGAGAGTCGTTTATCCGTTTACCTGTTTGCCTGTCGCCACTCTGATTGATAACCAGCGGTCGAGCACGTGCCTTCCGAATCATTAAATGAGCTTCCAGTTCGCTCCCGACTCCTACTGGTTCACTTTTGAACACTTGAGTGTGCCAGGCGGGTTCACTGAACTGGCAGCGAAGTGTTGCAAACTTCGCAGTCAGTGAAAGTTTTGCGGCAGGTGAGTTAATAAGTTGAATGGGCTGGTGTCAGGTGTCGGTATTTGACTCGTCTGTGTTTGGTAATTAACCACAAGAAACTTGAGTGACATTTGCCCGAGGGGACTTAGGCCCAGACAGGTCACGGGTCACATGGGTTAGTGCTCGGCATTTCATCGAAATCAAGTCAATTATTCAATTGCCCAAGATAATTTCTGAGCAATTTCATATTCTAACGTTGGCAATTGAAATTTTCCACTGCATTAGGTAAAAGTACCTCGCATTTCCACGACCTATTCAACTATTGCAGAAAAAGTTCTCCACCTCCTGCTGCGATATGGAAATGTGCTGGAATTTGGTTTAATTGTTGAAGACAGGCACTTCAGTTGGCTATAAAAGAATTGCACGAAAATTATTTGAGCGGAAATGAAATTCATATTGAACGCAATTGAATCAGCAGATGAATCCTGTCACGCCTCCCACTCCCACTCTGCGCGGAGAAGAAAGGCGAGGCAAAAGGCAGCTTTTATTGCGCATATTAAAATGTTTACACTCGAATGGATTCGGAATTCAGCACGGGCAACAATAACTCGATTATGATAACAGGGTCGTGTTGCCAGGACAGCTTCAAGGGGGCTCTCGCCGTGCACATGGCAACAGGAACTTACAGATGGCCACGAAAGAAGGTACGCAGCAATTCAATGTTGACCAGTCTGTGTCCAGGGATCTTTCTTATCATGACTTCAGTTACATGCCAAGTAGTACTAAAACTTGAATTGGTATGGTCTTCAAAAGTTGGCACTGGTCTTCACGATTTGCTCAAGCCATTTAGCCTAATGTGTTGGCCATTAACCGATAATTGCGAGCTGAGACTGAGCAATTACCTCCTTCGCTGTTAATCGAAGTGCAAATCAGAAACAATTAAACCATTAGTGCATTCACAAGTGGAAGGATCCTTTGTCAGCCAGTCGACTGTATATTAATCATTTGTTCCTCATGTGTGATGACTGTACAGTGAACAAAGATTAAGGATCGAGCTGCGGCACTTGTAGTGTTCCCTCTCATTCTTTGCCTTCATTCAATCAGCCTCATGCCAATTATTAGTCCCCATTCAGAGGACTGCGCTCCCTCTCTGCTAACCCACTTAATTTCAGGCATGCCAGACTCCAAAGACGTGTGAGTCGAGGTTTTGAGTGTCTTGCCTGCTCGACTGACTGCAAATTGGATTGCTGCTGAAATGACATCTAATTAAAATTATATTGAATTCAGCTAAACGTGAAAGTTGCCAGAAATAGTATTGGAAATTGATTATCAAGTCGTTGCTCGACAGCAACTTTAACTTTAAGACTTGTGTACACCAAAGATTGTTTTGCAAATCGATACAGTAACGTTGAGAACTTAATTTACCACGGAAAATCATTAAAAAAAATCCATTTATTTTTACGCTATTTATTTCTTTTCATTATTTTCGCTTCCCCATAAAAAGTGATGAAATAAACCCAAGTGTGAACGTTTTCCGATTTCCTGCTGCCATCATCATTTCTATCTGCCACGCCGCAGGGCATTCTACTCTCATTTGAGCTTAAGCCTAATGTCCATCATTGTAAGTCCCTTCTCAGGCGAATGAGAAGAAGAAGGAGGCGAAGAAAAACGAAGCAGCATAATTAAAAGGAAAGGCAAATGCCTCAATTGCGTGTCACTCAACACGAGTGGAGCGTGTGGAAACGCCATTTGATTGGATTTCCTTTTACGACTGGGCACAGTCAATGATCGACAGGTCGTAAAACGAAGCTGGGTGGAGAATGTTCCACAGTTGCAGAGAGTCATAAATCGCAGGAAGTTGCCAGTTACGAGCTGAGTGCACAGAAATTAATAAACAAAATTGCGTAGCCAGTTGCTCCCGCTTCCTCATCCTCATCCTCCCTCTCTTACTCAGAACTTGAAGTAAGAAATTTGATTTTAAAAATAACTCGGCAGGGGAGTTGTTCTTTGAACAACTTTAGCAGCCACGTCCTCGTCTGCTTCTGCGGTGTCGCTGTCATGGCAGCCCACACCAAAGAATCCAAAGGATGTGCACACGTTTTTCGCATAACAAAAGAAAAGCTGCTTATGTATGTGTGCTTGAGCTACACATACATATACACATATGCATGTATTTTGGCTGGGTACCTCAGCTATTCGTTGGCTTGTGCCTTGCAGTTTTATCCAGCGGAGCATTGTCCTTGACAGGAAGCAGCAGGCGGAAGGCGAGCGACAGGAAGGCGACAGCCGGCTGCCTGCAGAGGTGTTTATCAAAGCAATTCAACTCTTTGATTTGCTGCCAAACTCGCAGCTATACAAAAAATTTCCCACTGTGATGACTTAAATTAAGTATACGCCACCGCGTGCCAGCAGTAACAAATGCTTTGGCAATTCTCTTTCCGTTCGGCTTCTACTTAGTTTGCATAACAATTGCTTCAAATAAATTGCACTGCATCTCATTTATTCGAATTGCATAAATAAATACAAAGTAGAAGGAGAAAGATCAAATTGCACAGTAAAATTTGTCAACAACATTGCAGAAATCTGCTTAATTGGCATTATAAAAAAATGTTATCTGTTCCCTGCTCCCGTGCAGCTCCTAGCTCGGCCTGTTACCAGCATTTTTGTGGTTGCAGCAAAACGATAAACGACCTGCAATAATTTCATATCGATTTGCCCACACACACACACGCAAGTAAAACCAATTAAATGAATTCAGCCATTAAATTGCTCTGGCTGAAAAAACTGACCACTGTTTTGTAATATACTGAACGTGCACGTAACTATTTTTTCTCTTTTTTTTTCTAGACTAACCGCAAAGCGTTGGTGGCAATCATATAAAGTATGAATACCCATAAGTACCATTTTATGCATCAGGTGTCAACTACAGATAGGACAGCCCGTAATATTTATATTTCAACTACAATCTTCTTAAATGAATGGTGTATTTCCTATTTAACTCCAAACAACTCGAGTGTAAACATTTTTAGATGCTGAGTTACGTATACGTAATATTAAAAAGAGATTTATAAATGTTCTGGCTGAAGAATATTCAGTAATGTACCTACAAATGTATTGTATGCTATAGTTAGAAGGAATGATAGAGAAGCTTCTGCATGTTGCATAGATTTGCCAGTTATACAAACTTATAATACAATTATAGTCCCTTATATTATTAAATACCCTTATAAGAATATTATATTATATTATATTATTATATTGTTATATTATTATATTATTATATTATTATATTATTATATTATTATATTATTATATTATTATATTATTATATTATTATATTATTATACCATATTATTATATTATATTATTATATACACAGCATCAGATGCGAAATACATTTAGCAAAGTCGTGTTCCATAAATATAATGCTATCGCCAGTGTGGCATGCCACGTGCTGCAACTTGCAATTGGTGCGCCCGTATTTACTCAATGCCTGTTTACTTTTTATTTTCTCTTCGCACGCCTACTGTCTACTTGCCCAAGGTCGGGCTAGCCACAGAGCCGACTTCGCTCTGCCTCACCCGCCTTCTCATCCTCCTATCTCCCTCCCTCCCCTGGTTTGGCCTCTGGCGCCCTCTGTGCTGTTTAACGGTAAATATTAAGTGCACACAGCAGCTGCCAATACAGCTGCAAACAAAGCTACAGGCGCAGACACAGCTATACACGCACATCCAGATGCAGCTACAGCTTCAGATACAGATACAGATGCACACGCGCACACAGATACAGATGCAATTACACTTATTGCGCGGCTGCCCTTGGGCAATGTGCATTTCCTTTTGGTTTAATTGCGCTTCCAACTAGGTGGCAACCCTGTCACTGTCGCTGTGGCTCCGCTCTGCTCGCAGCTGTCAACGGGCAGCAACATCACGTTCGGTAAAATTTCTGTTTAATTTCGTTTTCATTTCCGCGCCCCACGCAGCACAACGGACGCCATTTATTTGCCTAGAACATGTTTCCATGTGATAGGGCAGGGGAGGGATGGTGCAGGGATTGCGGAGGGGACACGTGCCTGTAGCCAATCAATTCTGCAGCTACAGATACAATGCAGACCCACTCACATGTGTGTACAAACATGCGTGTATGTGTGTGTGTGTGTGTGTGTAAGTACAACACGATATGAGACAAGAGGCCAAGGGGTGCAGTTTTCACAAGAGCAAAGGGACTAGCTTCGCGGCCAAAAGGCAACACAATACTGGGCAGATACTACTCCAAATCTGTTTACAAAGTGAATCCACAATGTTGGCACTATAAAGTTGCACATGACGATGCTCCTGAGAAACTAACTTCTATCTAAGGTGATGAATCTAGTAAAATAAGTGCATCCTGTCTTTGAAACTAAAGAACTCTATTTGATAATATCCTAATTACTTAAATTTCTTTAATTTTGAATTATATTATATACTATATAAGGCAATGTGGCAAAGTTATTCGATTCAATAAGACAGTTAAGATTACTTAATAGGTAACTGAACAATTAAATTGATAATCTATTGCTGCGCTCTCTTGAAGAACAGCAAAGGTTTTCATAAAAATATCAAATAATTTTTATAAATTTTTTCCAAATTATATAAGCTGAGTATCATCGTAGTAGCTACTATACATTCTATACCAGTTAGAACTAAGGCAATATATTGTACTCTAATAGATGTTCTGAACTACAGATAAACAGAACAACAAACAGACATACGGACATAGCTAGTTAGACTCTCCTGTTGGCGCTCTTCCAGAATATAGATATATATTCTACAGAGCTGAATCTTCCTCTGCATGTGTCAAGCCTCTGCGCAAATTATATATTCCCTTTGGTAAAGTATAAAAACAAGATAAGCAGATATCGACGAACGCCACTCTTAAGCACATATATAATATATATTCATACTAGATACAGCTGCAGAGCAGAGATGGATAGTTCAATAGTGGCAAGTGGGGGAGGAAGGCTTGTTGGGGAATAAATTTCATTTATATCCTTTGGCTCTTTCGGCAGTCTTCATGGCCGCGATTTATTATTCACCGGAAATGAGCACAAAAACTGCGCCTGATAAGCACACGTTCTGTGCGAGATTGTATTGTGCATGTGTGTGTGTTGGTGCGCGTCTCTTCCATCTCTGACTTCTGAAGCAGCAGCAACTTTCCTTTATTGTTTGCTGTGGACGCGTTTCGCGTATGTACAGAATTAAAAGTGAGTCTTAACTCTTCTGCTGCTGCTATTGCTGCTGCTTTTTGCCGCGGAAGTCGCTGCGAAATTGCCAACATCCGACAAATCCGGAGAACGGCAACAATATCAACAACTTGAACTGCAAAGAGTTGCATGTGCGAGTGTGTGTGTGTGTAGAGTGAAGGCAATCAAAGAGGCAGCAGCAGCAGCAGCAGACAAAGCTCAATTGCAGTCTCTGTCCAAAGATACCAACGTACGAAGCTGGCAATATGAGTGCTCATTTCCTGTGCGCACAACGGAAACGATTTGTTAAGTCGGCAGAGACGTGGGCAGAGGTAGAAGCGAAATAGATTTGAATAGAGCTGAAGAGAAGCAACTGCAAAATTGGAAAATAAATCTATGTTTGGGGAATATTCAAGTTGGCTCTACTATCCAAATTTAATTAGCTAAACATGTTGAAATTTGTCATATCTCTGGGCGCAGCTTAAACCCGCACAGCTTCCGACTTATCTCAACACTCTCTTCCACCCGTTTTGCCTGTGCCGCTTATTAAAACTAAACATAAACAATAACACACACGCTTGCAGATTAACGGCCCGAGGGTAGGACTTATTTGGGTTTTTCAATTTTTTTTTTCACATTTGCCCCGAAAAGTATGCAACAGTCATCACTCGCTCCCTGCACGAAAGTAATCCAGACATAACTACGTGTGTGCGCACACTCCCACACACACACTCGCACAGACAGAGACACGCACACAGTAATAAAATACACTGTGTATATGGTCGTATCTTTCAGTTTGCCGAAACATATGCAAAACGCGCATTCCAAATTGCCGCACGGCGAATAAGCAAGAGAATAAAATCGTGAATACGAATGCGATTGCGAATGTGAATTGCGAATGGTTTTTATACACAAGTAAAGCGCCAACTGAATTGCAAATTTGTCAATCCCAGTTCATATACCCTGTGCACAAACAATCTGAAGATATACAGCGAAACAAATGAGTTTATCGACTTATCTTGCGTGAGATTTGAAAATGAAATGATTATTAACATTTTCCGATTGGTTTCAATTTGGTAATAAAGTTAGTCAGGCCAGGCTACCTAGCAGTCTGTTAAAGAACGTCTGCTAGTCGGACACTCCCCAGCAGTTCATTAATTTACTTTTTTCGCTGACGTGGTCGTCGACCGCGAAGAACAACTAAAGAAACATACAGTCTAAAACAAAGATACCCTTCTCTTAAGATTATGATAAATGGATATTATGATGATATAGTGATTAATCATTATATTATGTACTTATCGAAGATAAGGCTTATATTATACTGAAGCAGAAAGTTTTGTCCTAAATACTTCACATATAATTCATAATTTAAAATAAACATTGTCTGTGTTTATAGAAATATAGAATATAGAAATATTTATACCAAATTTGATGTCTCTAACTCTTAGAATTATTGGGATTAGCTGAATCAAGTAAGCAATTGATGCTGGCCAGAAATATATATATACTTTGTACAGTCCTTTCACTCTGAGGTCCCTCTGCCTGTTATAAACATTCCAACACAGTAAATATACCCCACCAAAAATGCACACTGGGTATAATAACTGAAACGCTTTGCTTGATATTCATATTTCACATGCCATTTTGTATGAGTTATTATACGCAAGGTAGAAGAGTGGAGAGTAATTTGTGGAGGGGGGGAAAGGTTCCTGTGTCATTTACCATTTGCATAACAAGGTTGCTGAGATTTTTCCACTTCATATTTGTGACTTAATCGCACTCGGTTGCAGCTGAAACTGCTGCACTGCACTCAAGTTGCCATAAAAGCAGCGATAAACTAGTTGGGGGCGATCAATTGGCGATCT
Source organism: Zaprionus davidi (assembly GCA_018903715.1). Classification (NCBI taxonomy): domain Eukaryota; kingdom Metazoa; phylum Arthropoda; class Insecta; order Diptera; family Drosophilidae; genus Zaprionus; species Zaprionus davidi. The sequence continues at coordinate 4,565,093 of JAEIGL010000002.1, read as the reverse complement.
GGGAACTGCAATCCCTGTAAATGGTATCGCATTCGTTTCAGCTCAGACCAGCAACTTTTCACAGAGTTACGTGTGGCTGATTTCCTTCTACAGCTGCCCAGATTTTTATTGGAAAATTGAATTTACTGTGTCACGTCCTCAGTTACTTTGTCAATAATTTTTTGAGTTTCTAAACTGCCGCAACAATGGGCAGTGCCGACTGGAGAAACATGTGAGCATACAGGGTGCCTGTTCTGAGTGGCTTAGCCATTTACCAAATCCAAGGTAGATCCCTAGATCTACCACTTTGTGATGTCAGTATTCTTATGCATCGTCACTCGGAACACCCTGTATACCTAGTCTGGCTGCTTTTTCTCGCAGCCATAAAATGCAGCTGGAAATTTTTCGCCTTCGTCGAGCTGCAACAAAGAGAAACTTGCAGCTTTTGTTATTCTTGGCCATTGGTCACTTGGCCGTTGCACTTTGGGGCGCCAGTTAGAGCTCGATGTGTGTCTGCGTCTGTGTCTATGTCTGAGTGTGTGTCTGAGTGTGTGCGCGCGACCTAGTGAACCCACAAATATGAGGCACATGCTGGCCAAATCGCCATCAGCGACTCAGTGCAGTTCCTATTGTCCGCGGTGTGTCCTCCACTAGGCACGCTGCGCTGCATTGTGGCCATCATTTGTCAATGTCTGCACACACACTGCGAGCACACGCAACTTACCCCTGACCAGCCGTTTCCCCACTTTCCTGCCCCAAGTTGCTGCCACAGTGTGCTCTATGCTGTGGCATGTTTGTTGCGCGTAATTCCTCAGCGTCAGCGAGAGTTGTTCCACTTTTCCTTGACTGTCGTTGTTGTTGTTGTTCAAAGTACCGCCAATGCATAGAGTTGTATACACTGCTGCCACCTGCCTGCCAGCCCACCTTTCCTCTCCCCTTTCTATTCTTTATGCCTGTTAAAACCTTTCTCTATTCCCCGTGGCCAAGGCCAACATTTGCATCCCACACGCATTCACACGCACTCTTCTGCCCACACACAGACACCGACTTACGCACACACATATAAGTTGCTGAAATACCAACCAAAAATCGCAGTTCCCCATCTGCCCAATTAGTCACCTTATCGAAGTTACGATATCAGCAATATTTGTACTTGCCCTTTGCGCTAATTTCCAGCAATCCCTATAAAGGAACCTTATGAAAAACCTTTTAATAGAGACCACATGCATATCGCCTGATTCGAATTAATATTTCAGTCAAATCAAACTGAACCAATATCTTACCATACCTACATACAATAAAAGTTTTGTTATAGGGAAATTAGTTATATTTTTGGTTAGATTTATTCCCATTTGTCTGTATGAACACACAAAACTCAGCTATAAGTAAAGATAAACACATCAAATTTGGCATGCTTGTTTCTGTATATCATACGCATAAAATGTTATAAAGTAAGCTGCTTACAATATGAACCTAACCATTAAATATGCGTAACCTTTCAGACCTTAAAATACCTTAATTGTGTGTACGACCTGTGTACCACAGAAGCGCCTGATTAGGCATTCTAATTGAATGCATAATTGCGAAGAAACTTTTAAGAGCTACGTCAATGTTATCAAATATATGAAATCCGGGTAAATTCCCAATTCTCAGAAATTGCTCAAAATTATTATAAATAGATGCGAAATGTCTCGGCTCTTTGCTTGATTCCAAATTGCATTTCAATGAGCCGAAAAATGTATAAAATTTTGATTGGATTAGCATACTGAAGTCCATAAATGTTACGTGCCACGTCACCTGGTCCATTTCTCTGCCCGCTCTTCCTCCGTCTCCTCCTTGTAATGCAAAACCAACAGCAAATGCCGACGCAGACCGCTAATGCTCATTAAAAAACATGTCCAAAAGGCAGTAAAACGTGCAGAAACGAGAGCAACAGTCGCGCAAAACGCGACAGTGGGATACCCTTCGACCTATGTTCCCGTGTAGTTTAATTTGTTAAATTCATACACATATGCATATGCACATGCTTTGAAATTAATCCCGACAGATGGCGCTCGCGCTTCGCGCTCGCCTGTCTCCCTTGTTAGCTGACAGAAGCACTTGGTTTTATGCTCATACTTTCTTAAATAACTTCTGTGTTTATTGTTCGATTGGATTGTAATTTGGGGATTACGTAGATATTTCATTTAGCTTAGTATATGTTTAAGTCAGAAAGTTGTATCTTATATACAGCGCTTACAAATTAAGTTCAAAAATTAAATTATTGATTTGTGGGGGCGGTGGGCGTGGCACCTAACATTTGAAATAAACTTCATCTGCTTATAGTACACAGGAGTCTTTCTGCCAAGTTTGGTAACTCTAGCTTATATAATAGCTGAGATCTGTGCGTTCACACAGACAGACGGACAGACGGACAGACGGACAGACGGACAGACGGACAGACGGACAGACAGACAGACATGGCTCAATCGACTCGGCTTGTGATCCTGAGCAAGAATATATATACTTTATGGGGTCTCCCACGCCTCCTTATGCCTGTTACATACATTTGCACAAAGTTAGTATACCCTTTTTTGACCATTTTCAATGGTCGAAGGGTATAAAAACGCGGAATATTTAAATGAAAAGTGTCATTCTAATTGCACGGAAAAACCGCAGCCGGAGAGACGAGCCACAGTTGCCTGGCCAGCTGCAGAGCTCGCAAAAGAGAGAGAAAGAGGAAGCGTGGCAGGGGCAAATGAACTTGACGCGAAGGGACACGCCAACACACACAAACACAAAGCGCTCAATTATAATGCCTCCGAGCGGACAAGGCGAAGCAGGCCCACAAAAAGTCGTTATCCGAAATATTTGACATGTGTCTGTCCGCCACTGAGGGGAGGTGGGGCAGGTGGAGAGGCTTGAGTTACGCTTGGATAAGCATTCGCATTATGCGCAATTAACAATCTGCTGCCATGCCATAAAATATCTGTACGTACAAGAGAATTCATTGAGAAAGTGCCATAGCAAAGTTCAAGGTTCAATGGAGTCCACGGCAATGCCACGGATTTTATGCCCCCGCCCAGAAGTATGCAGTACAAAGTTCGCTGAAAAAGCTCGTCCGTTTGCCCACAAAGTTGGAGGAAACTTGAATACGTTGTGGTTTTCAAATTTAACTGAATATAATGTGAAATATTTGACTGCAATTAAAGTTGTGTATTATACATGTAAATATTTAATTTGAGCATTACTTCCTCGTGCAGGCAGGTAAGACCCACTTGACTTTCGCCCAGGTGCCTTGATAAGAGACTGCCTCAAACTTTGACGTGACACGGAATTATGAAAAACTTTGTTTCCACTCTCTCATATCTAAAGTACTCTCAACCACCTCCTCTACCCTCTTTTACCCTCTCAGACACACTCACACACACGGACAAAGCAAATGAGTTTTACTGTGTGCCGTGTAGGGTGCAGTTTTTCAAAAGCATTCCCCGACACAATTTATTGTACGAGCTGCAGAAGTTGCCGTGAGTGAAAGTTGAAAGGTGAAAGCGTAGTTGTCATTTGGAGAAACTCCACTGGCATCACGATTGTGGTACCAGTTTAAATTGTGCTATGCTAACAATTAGAGCAAATCTCTCTCGGAGTAGGTAAGCGTAACTAAGCGACACGTGAGTTCTTTTCTTTGCAGATCTTCAGCTACATTTGTACAATGCTTTTCTATTAACTCCCTGACAAATCGCAGTGTTTGCTTGATATATACCAAATAAAACAAATATTGACATGTGAATTTTTGGTGATTTATGTGGCGTGACTCATGGAGATGATATTGGCATGGAACAGAGCTGGATGGATAGCGAGCACGAGGCAGACGTCAGTGCAAACAGACTCATTCTGCAAGGGGTTGGCAGGGGGAGAGAGTGGCGTGCTGGACCGTTCATCTATCCGCAGGCCAATAAAACCAGACCTGACCATGCCAAGCACACACACACTCACACTAGAGCTGGGTCAAGCACTCGCGATACTATCGATATATCGTATTGAGTGGAACTTGTTATGAAAGGAATTAAATTTTTGGGTAGTTTATAGCTATTTATTAAAAATAGGACATCAAAATTGAATTTAAATTGTTTTCTTTAGTAAAACAATCAAATTGCATGTAAGGTACTATCGATAAAATATTAGAAAAATATATAAATATATATAAAGTAACCTTACCGATGAAATATATATAATAACAACTAATTTTATCGATGTTATCGATAGTACATTTTCTTTTTTCTTAATCGATATATACCCAGCACTAGCACTGACACTCACATACACACAAACATCGAGCAGTGCATTGAACTGCCCCAGAGTGGGAAGCAAATCGCTCGCCGGGTGGGCGGGCTAGCTACGCCTCCCCCCCGCACACATGCCCCACCCCCTGCACCTAATTTCGTCGCATTTCGGTCAACATTCATTTGGCAAGAGGAGCCGCATTCACTTGTGCATGTCAATCACTTTTGACAGCCAGCGGCACAGCCAGAATACACACATCCATCTCGCACTCACACTCACAAATTGTCTTCACACTGGCACACTCACATTGCACTCATCTGGTCGCAGTTTCGGCTGCGCATTTGATTGACAACTGTCGTGCGGTCTCGGCGATGATGCACTTTAATAAATATTTTTAGCAGTCGCTGATTTTAAGTGAAAATCGAATTACCATAAACAAAAAACACTCACTCCCTATTCAATTTCCCCTCCGTCATCCGTCCCTGCGCATTCAATTACGCGCAATGCCTAATTAATTATTCAGCGAATTATTATTATAATTTACAATATAAGCACGACTCAATTATTAACTGCCAGCAAAATACACTAGAATACACATGCATAAACAAGTCTAAACCTGCTGCAACATGCATTTTTCACGTCTGCCCCCAAAACGTTGTGTTCAACTATTAATTATCGTGCAGCACGTAATTAATTTCAATCATATATTATATTTAGTAAACATTTATGTGCGTTATTCTTTAGCGCGAATTTATGTGCGTGCACTACATAATTATATTTAGGCAATACTCTGTTTCAGATGCTGAGCAAGGTATACAAAGCATTGGGGATAATCTATATTAGTTGAGGCTTATTCAGTAAATTAAGAAATTAACAGATCAACTGATTTACAAAGGAGTGCCTTAAGACTCTCTAACTTTGTATGCTGAAAATTGCAATCTGAATTTTGTATATTCATATATTTTATTTAATTAAATATATTTCTAAGTTCTTCACTTTTCGCTTAAGGCATTTCTATTCTTACGCAAAACGAGAGAATAGAACACAGTGCATGTGTTCTGTCGGTTGCAGAGTATTTAAAAGTCTATCAACTTTGTTCACCTTCTCTTTATTTAGCTTGCTATAAAATAGATTAAATCTGGCACTAATACTGCCCTCTGCAAAAATAGTAATCCCTTGCAGTGTCTGCTATTATCTAACAAGTTCACATTAAAATATTTTTATATATTATATCATATTGATCTCTATAGCCTTAACTAATTAGTTAGAGTACTTGAAGGTGGCACGGAGGGTAGTGAAAAGCTTAGTCGACTCTTGTGCAAACTCGAGCTAATTGCGATGCTGGATATGGCGTATTTGCTTATGGAAAGGAACTCATTAACATGCCAAGTTAATTAAATTCTATGCAAATCTGTTTGGTTACATATTTCATACATTTCACAACTAATTTGATCGAATTTCAACGCATCAAATGAAAATGTTTATTGCGAATTTCGTTTGTTTCCCGTGGGGAGGAATGGTGAGCACCAGAGTGGCAACAAGAACTTGCTGAAAACTTTGTGATACAACTAGACACATTGGAGAAAACTTGAGACAAGCCACATATGCTACTCTTAAAGTTTCCCACAAGCAGCAACAACTTTTCGAGAAATTGCAACAACTTAAAGCCGAAGAAATATTGCACATTCAGTGTGCCCCTGCAATTCTATTCCACTCTATTGTAGTCTGGGTTATTGTTCTATTTTGAATAATCTAAATAAACTTTGTGCTGTGGGCAAGCTGCAAAATACGCATGTTTTTGCCATACCCTGCTATTTTCAATGAGTTCAACTGGGCATGTTACGTTCCAGAGTTATAAACTCTATATATACTGAGATAACTAGGATCAATTTTAATGTTCACTTTCTATATTTTAAAATAGTCTAGCTTGCAAGTTTTGCAGTGTTGGGTAATGAACTTATATAAATTAGTAATTTTCCTCAATGATTTCTATACTTTGAGTTCGACTGCAGATCCCTAAACTAAAACAAGAAAGTTATAAAACCTTTTTAATATGTTTTGCAGCTGCATCGAGAACTTTGTTAGAAGCTTCCACCAGTGTTGAGTAATGCGTTAGTTGACAATGGAAAAGAACCAAACTCAATAAAGGACGTTTACAGTGGAGCAACGAAAACATTTGCAATTCAATTTGCATTAGCAAAAATTCGGCAAAAGTTACCAAAGCGGTTGCGGCGGTTTTTTAATTAAAGTTTCTAATTTTGCTGAAACTAGGCCAGACTGGGAGGACAGTCCTCACTGGATCCGTTAGGGATAACGCAATAAAAAGCTCAAAGTCCTGCTGCGCCAGTAGATGTTGAGCAGTTTTCAGTGTCAGCGTTAAAGGATTTCAGAAGTGCCAAAGCAAAACAAAACAGAAAACAGCAAAATACCGAAACAGGCAAAAAGTGACGGAAGTTCAAGCAGGAGAATTAAAAGTTTTACTCAAAAGTAACGCTGAGGCGCAACTCAAAGACGACAGTTGCCATATTTCGCCTCTCTATTGCTTGACTGCTCTGACCCTTCTCTCTCCCTCTTTCTGTCTTTCTTTGCTTTGGTTTCCTGCTGTTGCCCAAGTCAAACTTTTTGCACAATAATAGTACAAAACTCCTTTTGTTGCACTTGAAAATGATTGCAAGTTGCAAGAAGTTATAACCTAATGACGTTGAAATCGAGTTTCTAGTTTAATTAGGAATGCGGCAATCGACTTGTTTAACTCCCCAAACCAATAACCTCGAGACAATGTTAATTTCACACTGTCCTTCCCAACACTCTCTTACTTATTGAACTGCCTAGAGCTGAGCAACACTCATGCAGTTTCAAGTACGTATGTAATTAACACTTTCTGTAATTAGTTCCTGAGCACAGGGTGCAATCACATCATGCATTTTCCCGACCAAACCTAATCAGTGTTTGCACCTAATCAATGTGGTGCAATCAACAAATGGCCCACAAAACTATCGCCAGCTGCAATTGCCCCATAACAGTCGAGTAACAGAGCTAACAGTGCTCTGTTACTCGACTGTTAACAGTGTAGCTGAAAGGGAAAGTGACTGTGAATGCCGGCAATCGATGAGTATAAGTAGTGCGTGGGGAGTATAAGAGAGAGTTAGCAAGAGAGGCCAGCTGTTAATTTGAGCTACACTGCAAGAAATTGCCACTCTGCCTTAGTAATACAAAGTTTGCGACTTCTGACTTTTTCGCTCAATGTTGCTGCATCGCGAGAGGTGCAGGCAACAGTCACAATGCAAACACACGAATGCTCGGCACTGACTCTCACCCACACACTCTCGCAATGCCTTGTGGCCAATTTGC